>JAADXQ010000010.1:0-85370 GCA_023337915.1 Pythium angustatum | reverse complement strand
TCCGCTCCGCTGCGGTGGGGCTCCGCTCTCTAAGCGCTCAATGACAATTCTCCCAACGAAGTCTATGTACTTACATCGCAACATGCAGAGTCAACTTAGTGAAACCTAAGTACATATAGACTTACATAGGGTAATTCCTCGAGCTGACTGTGTGTCACAATACACACGGCTGTAGGTACCGTACCCAGTACTCGTGTCTCACACATTCCTGGCCTTCTTTTCTTCCCTTGTTTCTCTTCTTGCCGATGTTGGCACCGTGAACTGGATTCATGAGTTCCGACCAGAGTCTTCATCACAGCAAGAAACGGTTCAACGCTTGGATTCGCTTCGCCATGGCATTGGCCACTCTGTCCTGCACCACAATGAGGGTAATTCAGAATCTCAATTTGAGATGCCCAAGGGCGATCGCCCTACCCCTTTAGGATGTGAAAGTCGTCGTGGACTTTGACGCCCACACCACAGGCTGACTTTGCCGGTTCAGAACGTTGGCTTCGCGCGACGCTGTGTGTTCTCTCACTCTCTTCAACGTTGGTGTGTGCCCTGTCTGTCTGCCAGCAACAGACGGGTGCGTTGCTGCTTCCGCGACCGTCAATGCTGACAGTCCAACAGTCCAACAGACCAACAGACCATCGGACACGAGTCCCTTCCTTCGTTTCCTTCCCCTCTTCTCACGCCGAGTTCCCTTCATTCCCGCAACGCCAACACCGCCAACGCCAACGCTTCACAGATCACCGACATGCTGGCCCGTAATTTCCGTCCGAACCTCGCGTCCTGGGGAGGCGCCGTCGCCCTCAAACGGCGGCCATCCACCCCACAGGAGCCGTCGCCCGAGGACGATGCCGACGGTGGGGACGCGCGCACCAACGTTGGCGACCTGAAGAAAGTCGCCAACGACAGCGACCACGAGACTGCGAGTGCCGCGTCGTCAGAGCCGATGCCAACGCCTGCGGCAGGGCCGGCAGCTGCCGCGGCCGCCGGCGTCGCATCGTCGTTTGCGCGTGCCGGCAAACTGCTCTGGGGCGGCGCCAAGAATCCACTGAGTGGTCTCGCGTCGCTCACGAAGCAGCACTCGCGCACGGTCAGCGACTTTTCCGAGAGCGACTTCACGACGCCGTTTGCCGCCGGCACGCCCGTGTGGACGCGGTACGGCCTCGGGACAGTCGTCACGACACGTGCCGACGACGGCTTCCTCATTGTGACGCTCCAAGGCCTCGGCCGCATGACGCTGTACCTCAATCCCGCCGACGAAGACTACTACTCGGTGCCGGCGATCCGCCACGACTGGGTCGAGACGCCGGCCGGCGAAGGGCTCGTGGTCGGCTTTGACCCCAAGCAGCAGTCCTACCGCGTGCGACTGGGTAGTGCCGGCGCACGCTCGGACGTGGACGTGAACGTCCACCGCTCAGATCTGCGGCGGCTCATGCCCGTGCGTCGTCAGACCCACGCACTGCATGCACCGCAGGTGACCACACAGCCGCTACACCCGCAGCATCAGACGGAAGCGTCGGTGCTTACCAAGGGCTTCAACTCGGCGTTCAAGACGATTGTGACGACGTCGTCGGGGCTCTCGAACTCGCTCTCGAACTATTACTTCCAAGGCCAGTGCGTCGTCACGACGTTTGGACAGGGCACGATCGTTGCGCTGGACCAAACGAGCCACCGCGCCCAAGTGCAGCTCACGTGGGGCGCCATGGCGTTCCTCTCGACGGACGCCGTGCTCCACTACACCAAGGCGCTTGTGGGCATGGAAGTCGCAACGACCAAGTTTGGCAGCGGCGTCGTTACGGATGTGCGTCCTGCCGACGGCATGTACACGGTCCGACTCCACGCGTTCAAAGACGGCGAACAGGAAGTCGTATACGTCCACGAGTCGGACCTCGTGCGGGGTGGCCGTCGTCTGCGACTGGGCAGCGCGCCCACGAAGATCACCGAGAAGATTGGCGCCTCGACCAACAAGCTCTTCTCGTTTGCCTCGTCGAGCACGGCCAAGCTCTTTGGCCATGGTGCCGCCCATGGCACCACGCCCCCACCTCCACCGGCGACAGCGGCAGCGGCCGGCAAGACGACGCCGTCGCCGGCATCCCATGCCGTCAAGACGCCGGCACCGCCAGCGACCACGCCGTCTCGGTCCCAGTCGATGCGAATCGTCGAGAGCGACGAGGAGGTGTCGTCGGCCGGCATCTAAAGGAGCCGTCCCATACTAGTATGCATGCGCTGTGTATGTGTGTGTGATGTGTACGTCTGCGTATCTATCATTATGATCCGTCGCTGCCTCTTCCACTGGAAAATGTAGCCACTCAAGGAAAAAAAAGCCAACGCGAGAAGTCCCGCGTCCGACACGCATTGGAAAACAAAAAAGCCTGTGGTGCAGGCGGATACTGAGGGTGTTGCATCTGTCAGCCATCGATCCTTCGACGAGAGAGAGCGAGAGAGGCGACGACGACTTTGTGCTTTGTTCGTTCTTGTGAACCTTTCCTCGCTCAAAAATAAAAGTAACCTGGCTGCCGATACAACACGACTATTTGTAGCCGCTCACTTCAAAGCGTTCTTATCCGGCGCAGAAAATATCCTTTCGCGTGCATTCAAGAGCTTAAGAGGCGAGAGACTTGATCGATTCCTTCGACTCGTCATAAACGGTTCTGCGTCTGCCACTGTCCAGTACCACCTCGCCACCAACTACCGTCACCTCCGCCATGGCCGCCTCCGCGTTGTTCAGGGCCTTTCCCGGCACTGGTCGCCCCTCGGCGCCGCTCGTCGAGTTCCTCAAGGGCACTGTCTACTACACGATCTGCCCGACCGAGCCGCTGCCGCGCGAAGGCGTCGTGTTCTTCTCGATCGACACCAAGCTCACGTACAACTCGTTCTACCTCGACTATGGCCCCCACAACCTCGGCTCGACGTTCCAGTTCTGCACGGTCATGAACAAGATGGTCGCCGCGGTCTCGGCCGCCACGGGCTTCACGCAGCGGCGCCGCCAGATCCACTTCTACTCGTCGCCGGATCCACAGCTACGTGCGAACGCCGTGTGCCTCTTGGCATGCTGGGGCGTGCTCTTCCAGGGTATGACGCCCGCGCAGGCGTTTGCACCGTTCTCGTTCATGAGCTTCCCGCCGTTCCACGACGCGAGCCCGACCACGTGCGAGTACAGGCTCACGATCCTCGACTGCCTCCACGGACTCGCACGGGCCGTGCACCACCAGTACATCCAGCCCACGGCCTTTGACCTGAACGAGTACCACCACTTTGAACAGGTCGACAACGGCGACCTCACGTGGATCTCACCAAAGCTCCTGGCGTTCGCCGGCCCACAGCACGCGTACGCCGTGTCGCCCGAGGGCTACGTCACGCTCACGCCCGAGCACTACGTCCCGCACTTCAAGAAGAAGGGCGTGACGCTGGTCGTGCGTCTCAACGAGCCGCTCTACGACGCTACACGGTTCACGAAAGCCGGCATTGCGCACCTCGATCTCTTTTACCCCGACGGCGCGAACCCACCCGACCATATCCTCCACCAGTTCCTCGACGCGTGCGAGCACACGTCGGGCGGCGTCGCGGTCCACTGCAAAGCTGGTCTCGGCCGCACGGGCACGTGCATCGCCGCCTACATGATGAAGCACCATCGCTTCAGTGCGCGCGAAGCCATTGGGTGGCTACGGCTCTGTCGCCCGGGTAGTGTCATTGGCCCGCAGCAAGCGTTTTTGGAAAGTCTCCAGCCCACTATGTGGCAACAGGGAAGCGCCATGGCGAGCGCCAAGCTGCGCCCCGAGGCATTCACGCTCAAGATGACCGACACGGCTGTTGTGAGCATGCCATCGTCGCCTCGTTCGCCTCCTTCGTCTCAGTCGCCGCGTAGCCCTGGTCACGGACGGCTGCTTGCGACGCGTGCCATCAACATCTACGGCGGCCGCCGGTCGGTCGACCTCTCGGCGAGCGTAGGCGTCGGTGTCACGGCCTCAAATCTGGCCAAGGTCGCTGCGGCCCACGACGACGCACGCGCCAAGAAGGCGGCGGCTACGCAAGGCGACTACTTACTACGTCGCAAGCAGCAGAACCACAACCAGACGTGTGCACGATAATGTAGCGGTGGTGTCGTAATCGTGGAGGGTGGAGCAGAGGAAATGGACACGTTGCTTCTTCGTTGTTCTGGCGTTATGGGCTTCGCTCTCTCTCGTTCTCTCTACTTAAGCGGCTGTGCGCGTGTTCTTCTTGATGTCGGCGCCTAGAAACGACGTGTACTGGCAATGCTCGGGCTTGCGCACCATGCCGTCTTTGTAGACGAGATCGAACCCGCCCACGCGGTCTTCCCCCGTTGCTTTTCCGCTGTTGGAATCCACACATCGCACAGGCCATCAGGTTCAGATAGATACGTGTCAGCTACCGACAGCACGACTCAAGCAAGCCACCTACGTGCCCTCCAAGTCGATGATGTCGAGCATGTCGTTGAGCATGCCGCACTTGAGCTGGTAGTCCGATGACGTGTTGGCCGAGAGCTAGCATACCACCGAGCGAGTCAAGCAAGCTGGTCAGTAACCCGACCGCTATAGAGACACACGTCGACCATTGCTCTCTAAGACGAACCGACGGCGAGGCATTGACCTCGATGAGCCAGGGCTTGAGGTTCTCGTCGATCATGATGTCGTAGCCAAAGAGCTGGAAGCAGTGCTTGTCGTTGAGCATGATCTTCTCGACGCACACGAGCGACTTGATGATCACGGCCTGGATCTCGAAAAAGAGCTTGTTCGTACGCTGTGGCCCATGCTTGGCCATGAGGTAGAGCTTGAGGTTGCGCAAGTCCCACTTGCCACCATGGACTTTGCTGTAGTGTTCCGAGGTCTTTTGGATCGCAACGTTTGTGAGGTGGATGAACGAGTTCGCAATGTCGCTGGGGTTGTTCGAGTACCGCGAGTTCGTGAAGCGCGCGAATCCGCCGCGGTACAAGTAAATCTCCAGCGGCGAAAACGTTGGTACGAGTGCATAGAGGCGCAAATCAAACTAGACAATCCCAGTGTTAGCGTCAGACCCACGGCGTCAGGCGATGGGTCGTCACGGCAGCGACGAGCGACGTACCTTCTTGCCACCGACGAGGTACGGGTTCGAGAGGTACTTCTGTACGACGTAGGTCTCGACTTGCTGATTCTGCGGCTGCCAGCGAAAGTCGGTGCGCCAGTCGCTGATCTGGCCCAGCTTCGTAAAGAGAAAGATGCCTTTGCCCTGGGCTCTACCAACAGGCCAAGACGAAACCATCCATCAGCATGGGTGTCGTTCCGTCATGAGGAACATCACGACCGGATCAGCGTACTTGCTCGTGGGTTTCATGATCCACACGCCTTGGTTCCGCTTGAACTCCTCCACGAAGATCGAGTACTCGGCTGGGAGAATGTACGTGACAGGGAAAAAGTCGTACGCACCGAGCTCTTGCTCAAGCGCCGCCGGCTCTTCGCCCGCCCTACCACACACATATCCGACATGTCAGCCACCCACTGCCGAGGAGATAGACGCGTCACGGTTTCCTCACTTGGTTTTCTTCTCGATTTGTCGCTTGGCGCGCTTGAGGTTCTTGATCAAATGGTCTTTCCGGCAAAGCTGGGCAACGGAAACATGAGTTTGATGGGGCGATGTGACCAACGAGAGGGCACCACGCAAGTAGATGATACCTCTCGGCCGTTGCGGTAGTGGTTCACGCGCTGGTTGTTCTCCAAGTGGACCGTGTCGAGCAGCTCGTAAATATACTCGCGGTCGGCCCAGTAAAAGTCCCAGTCGTTCTCGGTCGTTTCCTTCCAGCCGCGACGCAGCATCGTGTCGTAGATTGTGTTCCGGAACGTCGTTTTGAACTTGATCACGCCGCTGCTATTCGGTGCGGACGACGCGCCTCGTGCAGCCTGTCGAGTTGAGGCATTCGTTGCCGAGCCACTGGTGCCAGTAGAGTTGCTGGTCGCCTGGCCCGTGTCGCCACCGCTGCGTACTTGACGCACGGCACGCGACGCACTGCCCGTTGCAGCATTTGAGATGGACGTCGATGCTTTCTCCATTTGGTTCCCACGCAGTATACACCGTGACCGAATGAACGGAACGGTTAGGTTGCTATAAACGGTCAGAATGAACGGTCACATAGTGGCATGACAACTGAAGAAGCGAACGACAGAAAGCGTGAAATTGACCAGCGGTTGGATACGCTACCCCATATCCACTACGTGTACTTGACACCGCCCATGAATGTGCGAGGGTCTGGAGCCGATCCGTTGAACTCGGCCTGCGAGAAGTCGAATCCTGGGTTTTCCTCTTGGAAGCGTTCGAGCATGAGTTGTTGCTTGGTCTTTTCGGCCTCGAGCGGGTTCAACTGTCATTGAACGTAAATGCATGAGCCCAGTGAGGTGATACGGTGTTTCTCGTGACTCCGCGCTTGCTCTGAGCACCGCACTCACCTCGCCGTGGCCGACAAACACGCTGGCCCACGTCAATCCCTTCTTCATCTTCTGCAAGTTGATCGTGAGCTCGCCTCCATCTGCGAATCGATGCACAAATGTGTCATCCAATACCGACAAGACACGCTGCTGGCAGGGTAAAGAGACCACACTCGTACCAAGCATCCAGTAGCTCTCCGCAACAACAACGGAGCTTGAAAGGTCATGCTGGCGCCACAGCACGTCGAGAGTCAATATTGTTATTTATCAGAAACGCCCACTCCACATATTATGCTTACATTCAGAAACTTGTCCTTGCTACCACGGAGTCCCAGCGTCACGTGGTTCGCCGTGATCACGCAGTCAATGAGGTTGGCCGTGAGCCCCGGTGGCGGCGTGATGTACACGTTCACCTCTTCAAGCGACTGGTCCCATTCGTAGATCACGCGATCTGCCATGCGCCCACAGTGCATAGCAAACACGTCGACCATTTAGTCCTCGCACGTTTAGACCGCCCTCCGCAGTCGCAGCGCGATTGCTCCTGTACCATTGTGCTTGAACTCGCGTCGCGCTGGCGCTGCCATGCTTGCGCGTCGTTCCAGAAAATCCGATGCTTGGAATTGAGAGAGCGGCAAAGTGTCGAAAGAGTTCGTGTCGCTCACTGGAGCAACCTTCGTGCGACCTTCC
Source organism: Pythium angustatum (assembly GCA_023337915.1). Classification (NCBI taxonomy): domain Eukaryota; phylum Oomycota; class Peronosporomycetes; order Pythiales; family Pythiaceae; genus Pythium; species Pythium angustatum. The sequence goes on along the minus strand of JAADXQ010000010.1, from coordinate 78,282 downwards.
CACCAATCACCCGTAATGGAGGTAAATCTTGAGCCGCTCGCTCGCTTCGTGCGAGGCGCGCAAGTCTGCGCAGTCGATGAGCAGATTCTGCGCCGCGACGTGGAGCTCTGCGCCGCTCGCGGCGTCAATGGCGTTCCCCGTGAGTCCGATTTGGCGACACGCAGCGACCCGCGCGTCGCCAAACTGTTTGCCCAGGAACGCGCGGAACGCTTCTCGCTCGTCCGGATGCCATAGCGAAAAGATCAGCGGGTGTGTGAGCAGGTCGAAGCCGCCACCGTGGCTGAACGACGCAGCACCGACGCGCTCTTCGGTCGTGCGCTTCCGCACGGCCGCTCGGTAGGCGTCCGTGTCACCGGCGAGAGCGTGGACGAGATCGTCGAGCGCACGATTGCGCACCGGCACGTGGCGCACGCCTGCACGGCACTCGGGGCACGAGAGTGCTGCGCTCGTGCGGAACCAGTGGCTGAGGCAGTGGCCGCAGAACGTGTGGGAGCACGCGAGCGTCGCCGAATTGGAAAAATAGTCGATGCAGACGGGGCACAGCATGAGTCGCTCCTTGTCGTCGGCGCCGCCGCGGCGGCTGCGCTTGCTGTCGTGGGTCGCACTCGCGGCGTCCTGGCCATTGTCGCTCTGATGGCTCGTGCTTCGTTCGTCGGTGGATCGCTGTCGCTTGATCAGAGACGACGCCGCTGCCGTGCGCGGTGGCGGTCGTGGAGGCGTCTGGAAACTGGACGCCAGAGGCGATACTGTGGCAGCACCATTTAGGCGAGGTGGCGTGACACCGAGACGGCTTGCTGCGTCTACTTCATTTATACCATCGCTGCCACCGCCACGCCACAGCAGCGGCGTACCAGCAAAGCCCGCGGGTGCGTGCTGCGGCGGTCGATAACCGCTGTTGGGCCCATAGAGCCGCGCGACGAGTCGCGACTGGTCAATGTCCGGGATCTGAACAAACAGCCGCATGCCCGTGCGCAGGTTCGACGAAAGCACGAGCTCGTCGCCGTCATGGAGCTCCATGGAGCCGCCCGGCATGAGGTCCATGCCGTTGATCGACGTGCCGTTGAGCGTATTGAGGTCCTGAAGCATCCACTTTTGGGGCGCGCCGCCATCCCCTTGCGACGATGCAGGCGACACGCGGTCATTCGGGAGAGGGAAAATGCGCGCATGGGTCTTGCTGATAGTGCGCGTGTCGTCGGACGTCGGGATCACGAGGTCGCACCGTCGGCTGCGACCGATCGTGAACGCGTCGAGGAAAGTCCGGAGCTGCGCACCCGCGGGACCGTTGGGGGCAGGCGAGACACCGTTGCGCGCAGGGCCGTTCGGTCGTTCCGATGCGCGGGATGCGCTGCCCTGTCGAGCTGTGCTGTGCTTGGAATCGCGTGCGCCGCTGCCGGCGTTTCCGCTGCGCCCGTGTCGGTCCGTCATCGTAGGTGACTCGTGAGGAGGTGGTCGGCGTTTTTCAAACGTTCCAACCAGCAAGAGAGCGAGCACATTCGTGGGGAAACCAGAACCCTCTCGGTATGGAATACTCGCTTTGTATCCATTATGAGAGGTTTCTGACGGTAGTACCTTGATACCTCTATAGTACACTTGGGTACAACCCACGACTCATTACGGTATGCTGTATTTCAGGATGCAGGTACCGGTATCTTCCGGCAGAGGCTCGTGTCGGCCCACCCACGAATAATCCTGGGTTTGTTGGTAGTTTTCAACCCACCCTCGATTTCCTTCTTTCCCCGGCCTCCCCTTCGCTTTCTCCTGGGCTGTTCTGAGTTGGTGTGAGTGAGGTTTCCTCCCCAATCTTTCATTTCACGTGTCGGCCACTGCGCTTCCGCCAAGACGCCAACTTTCCAACGACATCGTCGCGATAAAGCACCATGAGCAAGAGTATGATTTCCTTAGAGGAAGGATGGGACGTCGAGATCAAGCCCAAGGCCATCGACGTGCTGTTGGACATTTTGGAGAAGGGCTTTGACAAAGTCCGCGTCTCGCCGTTCCCGCCCAACTCGTTCATGCCGATCTACACGACGTGCTACAACATGTGCACGCAGCGCGCGCCGTACAACTACTCGCAGCAGCTCTACGAGCGCCACGGCACGACCTTTGACTCGTACCTGGAGCACCAGGTGCTGCCGGCGCTCGAGCAGGCCCACGACGAAGTCTTTTTGCAGGAACTCGTGAAGCGCTGGCAGAACCACAAACTCATGAACAAGTGGATGTCGCGCTTCTTTATGTACCTCGACCGCTACTACGTCAAGCACCACTCGCTCCCGACGCTCGAAGAGGCCGGGCTTCAGAGCTTTGACCGCGTCGTGTTCCAGAAGATCAAGAACCGCCTCAAGTGGGCCGTGCTCGAGCTCATTGAGAAGGAGCGCAACGGCGAGATCATTGACACGACGCTCGTGCGCAACTGCATTGAGATTTTCGAGGTCATGGGCATGAAGTCGCTCGACGTTTACCAGAGCGACTTTGAGAGCCAGCTGCTCCAGCAGAGCCGCCAGTACTACAGTGCCAAGTCCAAGGCATGGCTCTCGGAGGACTCGACCCCCGTGTACTTGCAGAAGGTCGAAGAAGCGCTCCAGAGCGAGCGCAGTCGCGTCGAGCGGTACCTCAATAAGATCACGGACCCCAAGCTCAGCAAGGTGCTTGAGGATGTGCTGCTCCAGGTGACGGAGAAGGAGCTCATTGAGCGCGAGAACTCGGGCGTGATTGCGCTGCTGCGCAACGACAAGCTCGACGATCTCGCGCGTATGTTCCGCCTCTTCTCGCGCATCAAGAATGGTCTCGAGCCGATCGCCGATCTTGTGCAGAAACACATCACGGCAGTCGGCAACGACATTGTCGAGAAGCGTGCCAATGCCGTCGCCGAGGGCAACATCAAGGACGCTGCGTCCGACCCGGAGTACATCAAGAGCATCTTGACCATCCATGACAAGTTCCGTAGCGTCGTGAACGAGCAGTTCCAGGGCAACTCGCTTTTCCAGAAGGCACTCAAGGAGGCCTTTGTCGAGTTTGTCAACAAGGACGTTGGCCCGGACAGCTCGGCCAAGCTGATGAGCACCTTCTGCGATCGTATCCTCAAGACGGGTGGCGAGAAGCTCAGCGACGAGCAGGTTGAAGACTACCTTGAGAAGGTGGTGTTCGTGTTCTCGTACCTCACCGACAAGGATCTGTTTGCGGAGATCTACCGTAACCAGTTGGCGAAGCGTTTGCTGAACCAACGGTCGGCCTCGGCGGATGCTGAAGTGCTCATGATTGGAAAGCTCAAGCTTCGTTGTGGTGCTCAGTTCACGGGCAAGATGGAAGGTATGATGAACGACTTGGCCATCGGCAGCGACCACCACCAGGAGTTCGAGACGTTCCTCAAGAAGCAGCGCGACCAGGAGTCGGCCGTGTCGATTGGCGGCAACCTCGAGTTTAGCGTGCAGGTTTTGACGACGGGCTACTGGCCATCGTACAAGGTGTTGGAGATCACGATGCCGCCGCAGCTCGTGAAGGCGATGAACCTGTTTAAGGTTTACTACGACTCGAAGACGAGCCACCGGCGTCTCCAGTGGATCCACTCGCTCGGTAACGCCACGGTCCGTGCGAACTTCCCCAAGAAGAAATGGTACGATCTCCAGGTGACGACCCTCCAGGCGGTTGCGCTTTTGCTCTTCAACGAAGCTGATGGTGCGCTCTCGTTTGAGACGGTGCGCGAGTCACTGAATCTGTCGGTCGACGTCGTCAAGCGTATCATGCACTCGCTATCTTGTGGCAAGTTCAAGATTTTGAACAAGCTGCCAGCGGGCAAGACGATCTCGACGAGTGACACCTTTGAGGTCAACAAGACGTTTGCGTCACCGATGCGAAAGATCCGCATTCCGATGGCGTCGTTGGAGGAGAGTCACAGCCAGAAGCACGTGGAGGAAGACCGCAGTATCGCGATCGAAGCCGCGATTGTGCGTATCATGAAGGCACGAAAGACGTTGCAGCACCAGCAGCTCATTTCAGAAGTGCTCACGCAGCTGCAATTCTTCAAGCCGAACTTGAAGGTGATCAAGCGTCGTATTGAAGCGCTTATTGACCGCGAGTACTTGGAGCGCGATCCGGAGCAGGCGAACACGTACCGCTACCTTGCGTAGACTTTCTCCCCTTTGAAGTCTAGCTATTCGTTTCGTTTCTGGTTGGAGCGGCCTCACGTTCGCTCCACTAACACATCGGACAACAAATACACAAAAAGAAAACATAGTTCACCCAGCTTGTTGTCGACAGACACTTTTGATGCGATATTCTATTGTATGATGCGTTCCAGAGGCCCTCTATTTCTTGAAAAACCGGTTCAGCGCCGTAGGTGCACTCTGCGCCTTGGCTTCCCACTCGGCCTGCTGCTGGCGCCGCTCTTCCTTCTTCTTGGTGTTCTCCAGCATGTCCTTGTACTTCTCCTTCTGCAGATCCACGACGTTCTGCTGCTTCTTGCGGAGACGACGCGACGGACGGTTGCGACCACGCATCTTCTTTTTCGTGATAAGCGGCTTGCCGTTCGCCTTCTCCATTTGCTGGATCTTGGTGAGCTGCTCGGTCGCCGGGTCGAGGTCCACGCGGCCAATTGCGCGCGGATCCAGCGTGATCATCTCTGGACGCAGCTTCTCCATGAGCGACCGCACTTCGGTCTCGCCACGCTGCTTCGCGTTCTCGTACGGGTTCGCCTCGAACGTGTCAAAGTTGGGCTCACCAGCGCCCGGGATCACAATGTTGGCGATTCCGGATGCGTGGCCAACGCTGAGCACATCTTCGAACGGCTGGAACGCGAGCGAGCTCACCTGCGTGCCCGGGATCATGTGCGTCATGTACGGGGTTGGCGCTTCACTGGTGAACGGGTTCTTGAGGACATGGACGTTCGGGCCGAAACCGACCGCGACGAGTCCACGCTGGCTCACGCTCATGGCGTTTGCCGCCGAGTGCAAGTAGTATTCGTTCAGCTCCTGGTACTTGCGCAGATCAAAGACCTTGAGCTTGCGGTCGGCGCCCGTCGTCACGAGGTACTTGCCGCTGTTGTCAATTGCCATGGAGCGGACTATAGGCAAGCAAGAAAGAATGTGTCAGCACTCACCGTCATACCATCCATCATAACACGAATACGTACTCGGTCCTTGGTGGCACTGCATCTTGACCACGGCTTCGTGCATGTTGGGCGTCCAGAGTGTCACGAGACCGTTGGCGTGGCCAAGGTTGACCACGGCGTTCCATGGGTTGAGCGCCATGGCGTCGCAGAGACCGAGCTTCGTGCGGTGCCCAGCGACTTCGTTGCCAGTCGTCACGTCGTGGTAACTAAGGAAGCCGTTACCGCTGATGGTCGCAAGCAAAAAGTGGAACGGCAGAAACTCCATCTTGCGCGGCTCGGGAATCGTCCGCAAACAATGGGCCTCGGCACCCGAGCTGTCGTAAATGTACACAAACTTCTTCTGCGCGGCCGCAAACATCGTGTTGTTGTGGAGGAACGAAACGTCGCGCACGAGGTCGTTCGCTTGGAACTCGCACGAGAGACGCATGCGCAACATGTCCATCGTCGCCAAGTGGCCCTTCTGGCCGCCAAGCAATACGTTTCGTCCGTTGCGTGTGTACCGCACTGTGTAGGCCCCATAATCAGGCAGGTCCAAGCTAAAGATCTTGCGCGCCGTGTTCTGGTCAACATTCGCCGCGAGCTGCGCCTGCGTAAACTTGTACGTCTTCTCCAGGCCCTCGGCTTCGAGCATGCCGGCGTGGGACGGCAGCAAAATCTCCGACTTGGCGGCCGAGACCGCGGCATCTTGGAACTTGGAGCCCGAGCGTTCGAGGCGGCCCTTGAGCTTCTTGTCGCGAATGTTCTTGATCTTTTTCTGCGAAATGGGCGCATGGCGCGTGTACTTGTCGAGGTTCTTGACGTTCTTGGTCTTGCTGGGCTTGTCGGTCGCGTCCGCGGACGCGCGCTTTTGACCGAGGCGCTTGGCAGCACTGCGTACGATTGCGTCGACATTCTCTGGCTCCGAGTCGCTGGCCTCGCGGCTGCTGTTGCTGCTGTATCCTTCGTCGTCGGAAGCCATGGCTGCGTCGAGTCCGAAGCGAATGGAGAGAGAGATGTGGTGTCGGTCGCCGCTGGTAGCACCGTGACCAATGGAACCAATGCAAGGGCAACATGCCAACGATGTACTGTAAGCAGCTCCAATAAGAGCGTGCATGAGCGAGCTTCTATTGAGGGTCTCTTCCGGTTTGTAAAATATACGTTTGCAAGGATGCTTTTTCCACGAAATAGAACTTTTCCAAAACTTTGTGGCCCCTTCTATAAGGGGTAGGGATGCCACCGACCAACTCACACAAGCCTGACCAAGAGCCAGCATGGGGTTTGTGGGAACGGGTCCAAAGCATACACCCTTCGTCTGCTTGTCATGCGTCGTTTCTTGGATTTTAGCGCAGCCGCTTTTTGTTGGGAGCAGCAGTTCCAACTCTAGCAGGTCAATCTCACGATGGCGCTGCGAAGCATTATTATGGGCGGGACGCGCAGGTCATCGCGGGCGCCACCACACACAGCAGCAGCGTTCCGGGGCCGCCGCTGTGGCACTCGCCGAGGTTGGCTCGTCGTCGCCATCGTGCTGACGCTCTTTGTGCTCGCTGCGGTTGCGCCGTCGGCTCACGCGACACCAACATCGAACAACGGTCCAACAAAACGTGCCGGTCTCACGCCATCGCAGAGGAAGACTTTACATGGAGAGCGGAAACGTGTTAGCCAGGATGACTACACACAGTCACTCGATGGATCCTCATCTTCCTCGTCCTCCTCCGCGTCCTCCTCGGCTTCTGGATCCGGCGATGGTCCCAACGTTGGCGACGACGAAGAAACGCGCCACGCCGACTTCGCCAACTCCAAGCACAAGAATACAGCGGCGAACGTGCCTGCGCCAACACCAAAGGCCACCAAGAGCGGGAAGGAGGACCGCAGTCTGCCGGCAACCAAGAAACAGGAAACTCGGGCGCCAACGCCAACGCCGGCTGCCGCCGCGTTCGAGAGCCAGACCGTCTCTTTCGATGTAACGCCGTCGACGCCAACATCTAGCACGCCAACGCCAACGCCAACGCCAACATCCCGCACGCCAGTGACCGTGACGACATTCTCCGCCGCCAACGAGGACGCCGTCGTGCCGGCCGCGACGGTCGGCGCTGCGCCCGTGGCCGACGCTACCACGTCTCTTTCTGTCGGTGGCAGTGCCAGTGGCAGTGACACCGCCGTGGCGCCAGCTGCCACCGTCGAGACGCCGTACCGCTCAACTTACTGCCGCTGCCAAGCCAACGAATGCCAGAACGAGTTTCCGGGCGAGCGCGTCGCCAACATTTGTGAATCGCCGCGTGGCGACGGCGCGTGTCCCGTTGGCTTTAGCAAGTGCGTCGCCACGAGCTCATACAAAGTCCAAGTGTCCCCAACGTCGCCCAACAGCCTCGCCGACGTGACGTTCTCGTTGTTGGCGTCCGACGTTGCCGGTGCGCTCTACAATCTCGGCGACCAGAACCCACTGCGCCGTAGTAATACCAACAAACAGTGATGGGTCGCGTTCCGGCTGCCAGTTGGCTGGCGCTTTGTTGCCTGGGGCAGCACGACAGCAACGATTGAGCTTGGCAGTGCCATCCAGCAGCAAGTCCACGTGCTGCCGTGCCGGCAAGTTACGCACGAGAGCAACTGCCGTGGCTCGAGCGATGCCGACAATGTCGGCTTTGTGCGTGTCCAGGACATGGTGAGCGACTGGCAGGCATTTGTCTCGACGGCACAGCAGACGCCGCTGACGTTCCGGCTCTCGCGAAGTGTCGTGAGTGGTCCGTCGTCGGCCAGTGCCGTCGCGAACGGCCAAGTCGACGTGTACATTGTGTACGAGACCGCGTTGCTGCCAACGAACCAACGCCAACGCCAGCGTATCCTCAATGTGCGCGAGCTCGCCGTGTCTGCCGGCGCCCATTCCACGGCAGCAATGGCAGGCAGTGCGGCGGCCGGCAGTGGTGCCGGCGTCGGTGTCGTCGGCAATCTGTCGGTCATCTCGCTGGCGAAAATGAACACACCGGCAATCACGCCCGGTCGCCTCCACTCGTCGATGATCTGGATGGAAGTCCAGAAAAAGAAGCTCACGCTGTCGTTCACGACCACGACGATCATTGGTCGCGACTCGAACGACCCGCGCGTGTGCGTAAACTTTCGTCCGCCAGCCTGCCGTCGTCGCGGCCGCGTCCCCACCGCGAACCTCACGTGGGAGCTCGCGCCGACCGTGAACTTTGCGAACGGCGGGAACCCGTTCCTCTTTTTTTACGAGACACCGGACGTGTCGTCCATGAACGTGATCCAGGTCAACGAGACGTTCTTCTGTATCGGCAAGCTCTTGCCGTCGGGTGCGACGCCGAACGCGACGTGGGAGCTTCGCCAGCCGTTCAAGTTCCAGCTCTCGATCCAAGGCGTGGTCTGGTCGAGCGACAAGTCGAACGGATCGACGCCCGAGTACGCGGACGTACCAGCGCTCGCCGAGATTACGCTCACGGACCGCGGCGACTTTCAAGGCAACGAGTGTTCCCAAGTGTTGGTCCACGAGCAGCCATGTACAGTGACCGTATTGGTTGTCCCCAGTGGATATTATGGTGGTGGTCGAGGACTCATGAACTGTGTGTGGTCTTTTTCTGTGTGCAGCGGCGAACCACGGCCTGAGTGTGTACAGCGTCATGTCGGTCACGATCTACGCCGTTGCGTTTGTCGGTGCCGTCTTGATCACGCGGATGGTGCGTGGTACAATGGTGCTTGTATGGATACGTGGATTCTGGCAACTCACGTCCTGCACTTTTGTTGTGTATTCCCACAGAACGGTATTACCTTCTCGGCGTCGACGTTCTACAACGACATGACCTCGCTGTGCGTCGTCATTGTGTTTCTCTTCTCGATTGTCGGCAACACGATTTGGATCAACGTCGCGGGCAACGGAACGTCGACTAATGCCAGCCACATTTACTACCTGACGCGGATCCTGACGGCGTGCTTTGCCTGGACCATGATCACGTCGGTGTGCTTCCACTGGTCCACGGTACTCAACCACGACGTGCGCAAGATCCGACGCGTCTACCTCATGTTTACGTTCGGGGCCATCAACGCCGTGTTCTATGCGTTTGGGATCTTTATGCTCATTAGCATGTCGGACTTTTTCAAGTGCGCGTACGACGACTACCTCAAGAACCCCAAGTACGACAAGCGCATGTGCGACACGGACTACTGTCCCGACTTGCAGCCGTACCAGTGGCGATACGCCGCGACGCAGCTCTGCAACGGCATCCCGTACGCCAACTTGTACTTTGTCGCGACCTTTAGCATGGACGTGCTTATGTTCTTGGCGTCGGTCGCACTCCTTGTGCTCGGGACGTACGTGATGCAGCGAGGCTCGCGGCTGATTGCCCACACGGGCAACCTCGTCGACGATCGGATCGTCCTGGCGATGCGCAATTCGCTCAAGACGTACTTGGTGGTGATTCTTGCCATCACGTTGTCGCTCGGTGCCTCGACGATCATCAACATTGTGCTCTACGGTGGCAACTGGTCCATGAACGCGATCGCGTGGTACACGCTCACGATCTGGCTCCCGACGCTGATCCCGCCGGCCGGCTTTCTCGTGCTTCAGTGGAACCCGCGTCTCCACGGTACGAGCTGGAGCCACCCGAGTGGTGAAGCCACCAAGGATCTGCGCGACACCAAGACGGACGACGCGAAGAAAGCGCTGGGACGCCGGAACAGCACGTTCGGGCGACTCAGCGACGGGTGGGCAGGGATCACGGATTTCCCCGACACCGACTACTTGCCGATTGGTGTCGACACGAAGGAAGGACCGCAGCAGCTGCTCACGTTGTCGGCGCAGTTTGTCACGCCCGTGCCAACCTCCCAAGCCTGCTACATGGAGCTGTACGTGAGTGAGCATGACGACGCAGCCGATGGAGACGACTTCACTTTCAACCTCACGGGGCGCGCGCAGGGCAGCATCAACACGATGATCCAGACCGGTCTGCTCCGTGAGAGCATGATTGTGCAGAACACGCGCGACAACTCGACGCTGATCCACTCGATGTTGACGACCAACACGGCGTGGGTGCGCGCAGGCGCGACCGAGACCGTCGTGCCGACGTCGATTCAGGACACCAACGGTCAGTCGGCGCAAGTCGCGACGTTCATGTCGACGTTTCAGATCCCCAACGTGTCGCCGACTGCGATGCTTCGCTTTGTGGTGTACGAAGTGTACGGCGGCCGCGCCAGCTCGACCTCGTCGGCCACGTCGGATCGAATCGGAGGCTCTGGACCGGAGCGACCGCGTCGGCCGTCGGCGACGGCGTCAAGGCCGCGTGTCTTTTGTGAGTTTACGTGTTCGTCGTGTGAGTTTGTGAACGTGGACGAAGTGCGACTGGTTGCCCCCGAAGGATCCCACCGCGGGACCCAAGTCGCCAACTCGGTTGGCCGTTCCGGCGCGGTGCACGGGCCGATGCTGCGTGTGCGGTGCACCACGGTCTCGACCCGTACGCTCAAAGAGAGCAGCAGCTTCTACACGACCAAGTGCTTCCAGTTTGCCGAAGGAGAAGAGATGATCGTCGAGGACATGACCGAGAGCATCTTCACGAACGAACTCCCGCGTCAGTTTCTCGACTTGCTCCAACGAGACCGATCCAAGGATCTCTCGCGTGCCGAGCTGGAGCTGCAAGTGTTTGACGACAAGTGCAAGCGCGGGCTCGCGACCGGGCTCTACGACAACCTAATTGATCAGATCCAGGGAGAGAACGTCCAAGCCGTGGCTCGCTCGTGGCTCGAAGAGCGCGTCCGTCAGCGCTCGACCTATATCGAAGCGCTCAAGGAGTGCCAGCAGCTCTGTGTCAATCGTGCGGACGAAGGCATCAACATCAAGGCAAGCACGGAAAAGAAGAGTCTGCTCTTGCGGTTTTTGCCGATCAACCTGGTGAGTAGTGTACTGTGCTGGTATCCCAACCTCGGTCTCGGTGCTTGATCGATCAGCTCACTAATACTGTGTTTGTGGTGTGTGTAGCACATCCAGGACATGTGGGTCGGGCCAACCGCAGACCTTCGATCGCAACTGCTTCGACGGACGTCCGAGCACGTGAAGCTGTACACTGGCGTGACGGTCGGTGCATTTGCAGCGCACGGATTCAAGTTTCGCCACGGCGCAGGCATCATTTCGCTGCGCAATCGCATTGTCAAGAAAGCGCCGCTTCGGTCCGCGAGCGACCGCATGCTGCTCGCGCGGATCGGCAGCGGGCTCTCGGAGAAATCGGTCGACGAAGCGTTCGACTGGACCGAAGCCGAGGTCCGCGCCGAGGACGAGCTCAAGTGGCACATTGTCATGCGCTCCGACATGTGCGTGTCGCAAGCGCTGACGGCGTTGGTCGCGTCGTTCTGCCGCAACTTGGAAGCTGCGCTCCAGAACCCGTCGGATCGTCAATTCCTTCACGTCATCGACTCGATCGGATTCTTGTGGCAAGTAGAAAGTCTATTGTCGACGCAAGGCAAAGAACTGGGCATGCTCGAAGACTTTTACGCTGCTGTCGAGGTCATGAAGGGCGTGACATTCGTTCTGGACACGGCGCCGGCGGCGCATCTCCCGCCGACGCTCAACTTGCACATTAAGGATCTGGATCTGCCCAGCGTCGTCTCGGTTCGCCTAAGTGGCGATTCAAAGGCAGGCGTCTACACGGTCGTGATTGCCGTGCGATGTAATACGGAGACACTGGAGTGTATCCCTGCGGCCATCCGTAGCGGGGCCAAGATCCCCGTCACGGCCGTCATGTTCACGCAAGGCATCAACGAGATGCAGACACTCGCGAACGGCTCGAGTGCCAAGAAGACGACGCTGCAGCAGACCATCAACGACGACAATTTCGTATTGCTGAAAGAGTACGTGGACAAGTACAAGAACCTCGCGTCTCAAGCGGTACATCGTGTATTTGCGTTCGAACTCTGTGCGAACAGGGACCCATCGCTCACTCACGCGTCTCTGTTTTGTTCTGCAGCCACATACCTTCTCGACCGATCTCAAGCTCGTGGAAAATCTCTTGAGCGAGCTCGAGGAGAAGATCCTCGCAGCCAGCAAACAAATGGTCAAGACCAAGCACCCTAAGATCATTCAGCTGAGCTCAAGGCTCTGTCGACTGCTCTTTGCGGGCCGTGTGACGTCGTGCAAGAGCGCCAAGGACCGCACCGGCATGTCGGTCACGCTTGAGCAGGGCCACATTCTGTGCGACTGCCACGGTCTCCCACACGAGTTCCTCGCCCGCACGGTCTCGACCATGCGCAGCAACGGCGTGCGACTTGAGAACGCGTTCAAGAACACGGGCAAGAGACAGTACGCGTTCAATGCGCTGCAACGGTCGCTGCTGCCCGAGGAGTACAAGTGCCCCGAAGGCACGTACGGCCGTGGCAACATCAGTTAGCGTTCGAGAGACGTTCAAAATTGATTTTTAGATGGCTACATGTGTTTCTGTGATATTCATTTGCACCGTGTTTTGGCAAGTACGGTCCATCTATACCCTCTTTTGAAGAGACCGGCGGAATTATCTCACCTTGTTCTGCGAATGAGCGCTCTATCCCGAAATTTGAAACTTCATGGAGGCCAGTCGCGGGCCGGTCCATCCTCGGCTCGTTCTCGCGTGCACACAAGTCGCACCTGCGCGCGCGCGCCATACACGACGACCGCGCCCCCAACACACGAGACCGTAAGCAGACACCATGGGCGCCGAGATTGAGCGCATCGTCGACCGCAAGACCGTCCGGAACCGCGTGCAGTACCTCGTGGTCTGGCGCGGCTTTGGCGAAGAGAGCAACACGTGGTACGTTATCGAACGCTATCGTCTCGGGGGCTTCTCCTCCTGACCTGTCTCGTGGTCTCTGATGCATGAATGGTAATAATCGATAGGGAGAGCCGCATGGACCTTGTGGCCGACGGGTACTCGGATGTGATCCGTGCCTACGAGAACAGCCGCAAGGACGCCGAGACCGACGCGTCGACCACGGGCGCAGGCGCCACGGCGACGACTACGGCCACACGCAGCCCGAGCCGCGGCCGCAGCCCTGGTCGCAGCGCCAAAAGCTCCAAAAGCGCGGCCAGCAAGAGCCCGTCGAAGAGCCCCGGGCGCCCGCGCGGCCGTCCGCGCAGCAACTCGACCGGTCGCTCGCCGTCGGCCTCGCGTCGCAAATCGTCGAGCAAGAGCAAAGAAACGAGCGGCACGGGCACGGACTCGGAGTCGTCGGCGCCGTCGCGTCGTCGCTCGTCGCGCAAGCAGGAAGAGAAGACGGCCGCGAGTGCGACGGTTCCAAAGAGCGAGGAGGACGACGAGCTGCTGCGCAAGACGCTCGCAGCGCTGGACCAGGCGCCGCGCCGTGACGCCACGCCACACAACTGTGAGCCGTCCCCATCGAACGGCGAGAAGAAAGCGACGGCCGTGCAGCTCGCGTACGAAGACGTGACGAATGACGCGACCCCAGAGCCAGCGACGACCGCCGCCATTAGCGCTGAAGCAGTGCCTCCGTCGCCCAGCAAGAAGACCAAGGACGTCGACAGCGAAGCCACGGGCTTCCAGGACTTGTGGCACCGACTCAACGAAGGCAACTGGCTGCTGTGGTTCCTCAGCGTCGTGGTGGTCGCAGCGTCCTTGCTCGCGAGCCAGCTGCTGCCGAATGTGGACGACCACGACGGCGGCATCGCGCCCGGCGGTCGGGACGTCGAGGCAGCCGAGGCGCGCGCGAGTCCGTGGCGCCTGTGGCTGCCGTTCCTCACGCCGATCGTCTCGCTGCTGCTCGTGCTCCACCAGCGCGACGAACGTGCGCTCGCCAAGTGGGTCGCCATCGCGCTCTCGTGGCGCATCGCTGCCGAGCTCTCGATCTTCTTTGTACGTGCGCTCTTGCCCCACTGCTGCTGCGCTATCGATTGTCTCTGATGTGTCCGCTTGGCTGGACTCGGTCGTTTGTGGTGCCTCGTCTCTAGGAGTTTGCCCAAGTCGCGATCGGTGCCGCGACCGTGTCGTACACGGCCTTGGTCGTGGCGCTGGTCTCGATCGCGCGCAGCGACGACCTGCGCTCCAAGTCGACGCTCGTGGTGTTTGTCGTTGGCGCGCTTGCGCTCGCGCTGTCCGACAGGTGCGTCGTCGCGCGCATTGGATGTCAATTATGAACTCTGTCGCTTGTCGTGGCTGACACTGTCATCGTATTGCAGCTGGATTGTCCAGACCCAGAACGTCGCGCTCTCGTCCCGCGTGAGTCTCATGTCGGCCTCGGCGGTACGGTTTATCTCTTCTTCTGTCGTTGCGATCGAGACCAAAGGTGATGCGGCCGTAACTCACGGGTGCAATGTTGTCCGTGGCCCATAGCTTGCAATCGCGCTGTCGCCGGTGCTGACAGCGACGGTCGACGAGGAGTAGATCCTACATGTGGTGACCATACCGTCCACCACTCGTCGCTGCTGTTGGTACAGTTAATAGTAGTACACTGCTACCAGTTCATAGCTAAACCACCGAGTTCGGCTCCCCATGCAGGAACGACGAAAGCCTCTCGTTTTTCCCCGCTGGTACCTAACCATGGTTTGAACTGAACGACGACACCAGAACCACCACATCAGGTTGGGGAAACAAGATCTTGCATGCTTAACGGTAGTACTAGTGATGAGCGTTTTCTCACGCCGATTGCGCTAGATGGAGAGTCTTCACGAAGAGGTGTCGCGATCGAGCATCGATCAACGAATCGCCCACTTCACGTGCAACCATGTCGTCGATGAAATGGACAGTCAGTCCTCCCGACCGTGCACGCTGACTTCCTTCCCAACGGGCGCTGTGGCGCTCCATCGCTTTGAATAGCAGTGTGCTGCGCATCATCGCCTCTGCCTTCTGGTCGTTGACACCGCTCGCATGTTCCTCCACCAACTGGTTCCACAGGTCCGAGTCAGCAAGAATGCATTGTCTCCACGTGCGCACACAGTAGGTGTCGAAGTCAGGGGGTGGGATGTCTTCGGGCAGACATTCGAGTGCTTCAACCGCAATCAGGAAAACGGTTGCTCTGTGGAGACGTGAGTGGAAACGTCAGCATGATCCAATCCAGGCGAGAACGATGTGGGGCAACACACCTCAGTGGGTCTTCGGGTGCAATCAAACGCAGTGCATCAATCGACTTGCCGACGAGTTCTTCGGGTCCAAGAGGGTGAGCGTCGATTGCCACATCCAAAGGGAGTTCCATAAGCACTTCATGAATTCTTGTCACGTTCAGCTACAGAAACATGGCAAAGATGAGTGGAGGCTAGCCGACCATCAATCAACAACCAGTTTGGCAACTCACCTCCCGCTTGATGTCGTAGCCGGTAATCTGAGACGTATCAGGGCTAGCGAGAGCAGCGATCTTGGCAATACTGGCCATTGTTTTGCGCTTGGGCAATGAGATCGGTTCATTCACGGCCTCCCTCAGTGTCAGTTGGGCCACAAGATCGAACTTCTCGGATGCGATCGCTGTCACCCACGAATATTTGGAGAGCAGTGAATGTGTCTTCAGGTAAGCGTGCAAAGACTGTCCGAACAGAGACGCGTTCGCAAGAAGATACGAGAACATTTGCGCCCGTGCCGACTCTCCATCGAAGCCCCATGGATAACGAGTTGCTTCTCCTCCATACCAGCGATAAAGAAATGTCGAGAATTCCGGGATCTTGCGGCAGTAGGACTCCAGGCGCTTGGCAGCTGAACTTTTTTCTTGACGCCCCAATACGTAGTCCAGTTTGGCCAGATTCTCTTCATCCTCGCGATATGTCAGGAAAATCATTGCCTCGTAGTACGAGTACTCCTCGGAGAGTTTAATGCACGCTTTGAACAGTTCCGATTTCTTCTGCGCCGTCCAAGCACTTGAACCTTCGTCCGCCAAGGGGGAAAATTCGAGCGACGCTTCGTAATCAGTCGCAATAAATACGAGCGGGTTCAACGTCAGTCGTTTCGTGATGTCGGCTTCTTTCCGCAAATCGTCAGCAGCCTCGCCTGATGCTGTCGGAATGAATCGGTGGTAGGCGTCGAGCAGGAGTCCTCCGAGCTTGAGAGTCTGATCGGCGATCTCAAAAACCTCCTCGGCAGTGGCAGCCAACGGCTTGCTCGAGGGAGCAGCCGGGTAACCTACAGCCGCCGACAGCCTCGAGATTTGATCAGCAATTGATTCACGAATCGGACGAGTGAACATCCAGTTGCCAGTCGATCCGAGGCGAGTGGCGGTCGGCGTCTTCAGCAGGCTCTGCATGCTGTACCCGCTTTCAAGAAGAGAGTACAAATATTCTGAGTTGCCTTCTCCAGATTCTGAGGCCACCTTCTGGATCTCCACGCTGAGTCCCACGAAGACTTCGCTAATTTTGCTGACCTCGCAGTAGAAGATATCAAACGAGTTGTACCCAGCCAAACGGAGCTGCTCCCTGTCGTAACCGCGCTGGTGTACAGTCCGCTCGATAGCCCGAAGAAGGAGCTGGCCGTCCAGCTTTGGCTTAACAACTCCATCGGAACCTTCTTCTCCAAGGGCCGAGATCGATCCTTGAAACTTGCATAGTGCGACTGCTGCATGAAGCTTCTCCTCGCCATCAACCAAATACTGCATGAGATCTTGCGAGGACACAATAAACTGCCACACATCACAGCATTTTTGCTGCACGAAGGCAACGAAGTCTTCAAATCTTGACCGCTTTTCTTCCAACTGAAAGCGCACGAGCTTTGGTGTCACGATCGCGGCGTTCGCTGACTTCCCAGATTCCTGGCCGTGCTCGTTCAGGTCATTACCCCAACGAAGGCCCGAAGAAGCCTTCGCATCCAAGATCTGGAAAGCAACACCCACAGCCGCTTGAGCGACGTTGGAGACGTCCCGAGAGGCAATTCGAAGAGGACTTCCACCAGATGATCCGTTGCCTTCTTGGAAATATGTTAGCAGCAGCGCAGCATACTCCTGTACAGAGAGGTTCTCCCCGAGGGCGTGAGATTCAGGAGTCAACTGATCCGCGTCCTCCACTCGTTTCTTCCGACGGGAGACCTCACGAATGAGTGCGGCCTTGTTATACACGCGCACCATGGTCGACGCAGTTGCGGCGCACACGGTTCCACCCATGTTCGAAGACTCGAAGTCCATCAAGATAAACGATACGGAACCCTTCACAGCGTCCGACGATTCCGCGCTGACTTCAACCCGCGGAGCAAATCCCAGTGCAGCATTGCGCTCAACGCCTTGAAGAGAGAAACCGCTCGACCGCACAGTCGTCTGACCAGGTGCTGGCATCTGAATGGCAGCAAAATGGATAGGCTGGCTCTGGACCCACACCAGGTAGAACGCCGAGCCGTTGATCGGTACAGTCTCGACGTCGAAGTACTCATCACTGTCCATCTCTTCGGAGAAAACTGGCTCGTAGTCGAGGAAGCACGCCCACTCAGGCTCAGGCACACGACTACGCGACGAGGCCGACAGCTTGAACTGGAAAAGTGCATACTTGACTCGAGGCGATTCTTCGCTCGGCGATGTGCAAACGTACGCGACCAAGAGACCGAAAGTTGACGCATCCGTGATGTACGGGATCGACACCATGAACACCTTGGCCAGGTGCGACCCCGGGAAACGCTCGCTGTAGTACGCAATAGCGGCTCGGTTCGCATCGAAATGCCACACGGTCGTGCTGTTGCAGTCCAACGCGTCAATCGAATTAAACGAACGGCGCTCAATTGCACCGTTGGCGAACAGGAGCAACTTGTCGACTCGCGCGTCGTCGTCGACGTCACCACTGGTGGAAGGCACGATCTTGACAGCTTTGATCGGCTCGTGCGGGTCAATCTCGGCCGAGCCTTCAGAGGCAGCAAAGAAGAATTGGCTCACAGTCTTGGTCAGGCCCGACAAGAAGCCGCCTTGTTGACGCTCGAGCGAGCGGACGCGGATGCGACGGTCTTCCATCGCGATCTCCCACACTCTGCCCAGGCTGCTCCAGCAGAGAATGCTCTTGAGTTCTTGGTCTAACGGCGACTCGCTGGCGAGCGCGAGCGCTAATTCGCTCGACGAAGGCGACGACGCAACCGTGAGGCTCGCGTGTGCGTTTGTGAAGACTTGTTCATTGTGCTGAAGCGGGATCTGCACGCTTAGCGGGACGCTCTCGTACGGCAGCTCAATGTCTTCCCAGAAAAGCACACGGCCGCTGCGGCTTACCACCATGAGCGACACGCGCGCACCATAGAGCGCAAAGAGAAAGGGCTGGAGCGGCTCGTCGGGCGAGATCTCATCGGGCAGCGCGAGCGCCACGACGTTGCCCGAGCCTTCTTGCCAGAGCACGAGTCGCTGGCGCAGCGCAATGACGTAGTACGACACAACGTGGCGCTCGTTGCGCATCGAGAACGGCGCTGCCGCAGCGAGCGAGGTCGCCGTCACGGGCACAGCGACGCGGCAGTTGAAGACGTGGCGCGCACTCGGGCGGTCGCGGCGGATCTCATCAGCGACCACAGGGGGCACACCGCGCACGCGCGCAACGACGCACTCGGGCGTATGCACCATGACATTGTCACTGCGGTCGAGCGCGGCGTCGAGTCGCTGCTGGTGCGGATGAGACAAAGGCGTTGCAGTTGCTGCCGTTGTTCGAGTCGGCACGACGTCGCCCCAGAGCTCGAGTCGTGGGCGCTTCGAGGCGGCGAAATCGTAGACAGAGGCGCCGGCCGCGTCGACAAAGAGTGCGCCGTTGCTGCGCTTGCTGGGCGTATCCTGCTGCGGGGGCCTGCGTGCGCTGAACATGGCGTCGAAGTTTCCCTTTCGGTCGCTTTCCCCTCGGTCTTTTCGCGGTGGGCGGCAACCACGGGAGGGCGGGTTGTTGTTGGCCGGGGAGCGGGGTCCCTCTGAAACTGCATGAATGCCACCTAGGGTTTTCAACACAGTGAGTGGTTTTAAACAACATAGGGTGGGATGAATGGGAGGTGGATTTTGAACGGGGAGTGTTTGAAACAGCGGAATAAATACATCCCCTGCGAGACCCGATCATCGCGTTTGAGCCCCGTTTTGGCACCATCGACAAGCGGATCCATCTTAATGTGCGTGCTGGGGTTAGTTGTCTTGCTGCTGCCCCCGCTAGAAGCCGAGCGTTGCGCGGTGCTGCTGCTGCTGCTGGGAGGATCGCCGCACGTTTAATGAGCTGCGCTGACCCGGAATGCTGTCTGCCGCCACAGCAGCGGCCAGCGCGGCTGGCGCGAGTCCGTCGCTGCTGTCGCGCCCGCTGGTGTCGGGCGTATCCTCGTTCGACGCAACGCTCTCTAGGTGTCGAAGCTTGTTCTCCTTGACGCTGATACGATCGCCGACACTCGTGACGCTTCGTCGCTCCAGCAACATAGCGTGGGTGGTCTCAAGAGCCTTGACCCACCGCATCATCTCGTCGCGCGTCTTAGCGACGAACTTATTTTGGTGCGTCGGCGTGCAAATCGAAAACTCGGAGCTCTTGGCCTCATTCTGGGCGTAAATGACTTCCAGTGACGGATGGTCCAGCGGGATCGTGCCGCGCGGCTCGCGGTCGCTCTTGCGCTTGAAGTAGACCAATGAACCGGAGCCGTCCAGTACGCAATAGCGTTCTCGTACGCCTCGCAGCGACATATTGCCGAACATACCCTTTTCGTTCGAATGACTGGGGTGCTTCATGAGATGCCCTGAGATTAATGGCATGGAGTTGAGACTCGGTGCGCTCGCAATAACTCGGCTTGCCTCCTTGGGAGCCGCAATTGGATGGTTCGCGTTTGAATCCACCGACATGGCCTGTGATACATGCGACGCTGTGGACAGTGAGCTTGATCGACTGTTACTTCGATCTCGTCCGTCTTGGATTTGAAGACGGTCCATAGATCCGCGGTGTGGAGGATCGGCTGATACGTATCGATCCACCGAGTTTCGATCGAGCGAGGGGCGAGGTGGCATCGGTGGAAGTGCCATTGACTCACGCGTGATATGCTGGTATTCGTCCTGGATGGATTTGACTTCCTCCTTGAGCTGGAGGCGGCGGCCACTCAATTCCTTCATCAACTTCGTGTCCTTTGCACTGGCTGCCTTTGCCAGCTGTGATACAGTGTCGTGCTGCAGTAAATGAGTTATGAAAGTCAGCACGAAAACACCTCGAGTCAAAAATCAAGGACAATAGACTCACCAGATCAGCACGCATCACCGCGAGTCGCTCCTGCAAGGCTGCCGTATCACTATCTTGCGCTGGAGGTGCGGGGACATCCGCTTCCATCGACATTGACGACGACAACGAGAAGCGACTTGAAGATTGCGGGGACTCATACGCTGACAATCGTCTGTCCATGATCGATGATTGAACGTTGAACTCAATCTCAAACTTGTGGATCTCGTCGAGGGCTTTACGCAAATCCTCTTTAAGACCCGTTCGTCGAATGGAGAGGTTATCCATCGTTGCACGATTGCCCTCCTTGGCGGCTGCGGCCAGTGCTGTGACGGTTTCATGCTACGACAATGAAAAACCGATGAATAAAGAGCCACCACAGAGGTCACCTATCAACGCGCACACGTACCAAGCTTTTCTGCATGGCTTCCGCCTTGACTTCAAGGGCGATGAGCTGAGGGGGCTTGTCACCGCTGATGAGATCATCCTCGCGTCTTGCCGAAATATCCACGCTGTTCATTTGCCGCTTGAGCTGCACGAGCTGCGATTCATGTGTGCGCACTTGCTGCTCTTCTTCGTAAAGGTCCAAGTCGAGTTGACGTCGGCGTTCTCGGACTCGCGTGAGTAGTACTTCGCGTGCATTCTCCGCGTCACGATCAAGAGAACCACGGTCCACAAGGGAGCCAAGGAACGCAGACGAGAACACATCGATTTCGTCCCGCCCACTCGGGTCTTCAAAGCCGCCACCGTAAACATCGAGTTCCTTCTGCACACTCTCGAATTCTTCATCCAGCTTCGAACGTTCTAGACGCAATTCTTCGTTTTCCTTCATGATGTCTGTGACCTCGTTATCCAGAGCCACATTTCGCTCGTGCAGTGCCGGAGTCTTCGCAACTTCTGGTGAAGGCACAGCACCAGCTTCTTGGAGCCTCAGCTGCTCGATCATCTGGGTAAGACTCTCGGTGTCTTGGATCAAGCTTTCTTTTTCTTTCTCGAGCAATGATTGATACTCAGTCATCGCAGTCAATTGTGCCGTGAGAATGTCATCTTTCTTCTTCAGCTCTTGCTCCCGTTTGTGCATCCGGCGCTTCGACACCTTCCACACCTGCAAATGAAGCTCGTGCGAGACGAGAGCCTGAAGATATTGCACTCGAAGATCGGTCTGCCGCACCCGATTCTCGCGCGCTTCCTTCTCCTCGTCTGTTTCCTCGCGGTTCGTCTCTTCTTTCACGCGACCCTGTACCACATCAGGCGGTAACTTAATAAAAACGCGCTTTTCGACCCATATCGTGCATCTAGTCCATACCACAATGCCTCGCGAAATGTCTGCGAATTTGATTCGCAGTGGACGTGGCAGACGATTCACTCGGTCGAGGACGTCATTGTATGTGCAGCCAGTTAGCGGGATGCCATTGATTGCTGTCATGCGCATTCCAACTTGAAGCCGCCTGGACACCAATATAAGCGTTTGTCAATGCCTTCTCGTTCTCACCAGTGGGTACAACTCTGTACGCACTTTTCGGGCTTGACACTCCAGTTATAAATCTCCGCTGGACTCGCCATTCCATTACCAAGCTGTCACAAACCATACCGTGAGCCATCAGTTTCTACAATGAGCAAATCTTGCCAAGTCAAAACGCACCTTGTAAATTTCTGCGATGTGGACCAAGAGATCGGTGAACGGCTGGCCAGGCTCGGATGAGATCTGCTTCAAGTTGAGACCCAGCCGTCCATCCCCAAACGTCACTTCAATCTCGTGAACCCACTTGTAGCCAATGTTCGTCTTCATTGGCGGGCGCAGCCATTGCGTTTGGCCGTACGGAGATACGTAGTACGTCTTGCCCCCGTGGGTCTTACTTGCACGCGTCGACCATCCTTTTGGCAGCACTAATATCTCTCCAGACTCGAGAACTTCGACCAACTCACAAGCCATCCTGTACAGCACACAAGCGTTTCCCATTAGAGTCCATCTTAGACATTCGCACAATGCGCGGAAGCAACACTTACATTGCCTTGATCTTGATGATGACATCGTCGATGTTCTCTTCTTTGGTGTCCGCCGGGTTCGACGACTCAAGTACCTCCGCGATCGTCGCATGCTCGGCATGCTCGTGCTCCTCAACCACCTCCAACCCGCTTTGCTCATCCACATTTGAAGTATTGCCATTCGTTTCGGGTTGTTCACCACTCGTTGTAGTCGACTGCTCTGACTCGGTCGCACTCGACTCTAAGCCCGTCAACTTCAGTGCTTCCACTGGGTCGGCAACCGCAACGTCAGGATCCATACTGGAATCAGTAATTGTCGCTGCGACGACGCTGTCAGTGAGATCAGCGGCCTCGCCTAGCGGTGTAGTGTCCTCGAGCGAGGCAGAGGGCGTGTCCAACGGTGTGTGCATCTGTGGTCGGGCGTTCGATTCAGCCGATGAAGCCACCGCTGCCGCACTGGGCTCGTCTTGACCCAGCGGCTTCGGCTCCAGTTCCTTCACGACCGGCGCGACTGGCGGTTGCTCGCCTGCTTCGACCATTGTTCGCAGATCTCCGTCAATGGGGGGAGTGCTCTTCCCCTCGCCACGCGCACTTCTGCCCGTTGCCTCCGAGGGAACCTGGAGATGCGACTTGGAGAATTGTTGCGGCCAACGAGGGTGGCGACAAGTGCACCATTGAGGTTTTTGGAAGAAAAACCTTGGCGTGGATACATGGTTCAGCCAATCGACATGCTCAAAACGCCAATTTTCAAGGAATCAGACTTGGGTGTGTTCATGTTGTGAATGAACCCTGCGCAGATCGCACTGCTCATCATCGCAATCATCACCAGCGTCAACTGTGCTGTACGTCATGACCCCAGCGTCCTGACACGACAATCAAGAGGATATGACGGAGCATCGCGAAGGCGGGAAACAACATGCACATTGCGCAAATGCTCTCTAGATGTCTATCCGGTGAAAGCTTCTCCATGTGCAGCGTTGAGTTGGTTGACGTTACGCACACGTCATCCTCAGCGGGTGAACGGCACACAGAAAGCTTGCGGAAGTCCAGCGTCCATGGTAGAGGTGACCACAAGGATCGAGCAGATACATGCAAACCACACACGAGTGAGGATGGCGATTACACCGATGGGAAATCCATCAGGCAGTAGCCGTCGCTGCACTCACTGCTCTTTGTCTGCTCTTCGAGGGGGTCCTCTTCGTTTTTGACATCACTGTGACCACGTGCACTTGGGGCGACCGGGCGACGGAGGCGTGTCTCGCGGACGAAGTCGCAAAGAGAAATCTTGTCGAGCTGCTCCTGTGTGAACTTCGTCTTTGGACTCTTCAGGACCATCAGCTTCGTGTTGTAGCGGCGGTTTGCCTCGGCTGTATCGCACAAGCACGAATCGTCAAAGATCAGAGTACCTGCTGCCACGTGATGCAAAACTTACTGCGCGATCGAACACCGTAGAACTGGCAAACACTGTGGACGATCAGCCGATGGAAGGCCGAGTCCACGAGCGGGATGCATAATCTTACATCGCTCTCGCTGAAAGACCCGACTTCCATGGGCTGAATTAGCATCTGCTCCAGAGCAGCAGATACTTCGATGGTCGAAGGTACCTCGCGCCACTATGACACGATTTCGTTAATCCACGATCAGCGCTGGATGTGGCTCTTGCATGTAGCAGTACGGACCTGAACGAAGTGAAGGACGGCATATTCGACTGCTTCGATGAACTGTGCGAATGATGCGAATGAACGCAACAGCAGGGTGCGTGCTCGACGGTCGATACGCGCAAACATCTTTTCTGCCTCTGAGATTGGAGTAATCGCAATCCACGTGTCAGTCATCCCCGATAATCGATATCCTAGCTTGAATCGACACATACCATTCCAGTCGTCCTTTCGAAGGAACCGCGGCTGGTTGGATGGCTGGTTTTGCACGTGAACTCGGCCCTTCCGAAACGCGATTTGCAAATCCTCATTCTCAGGTTCCGCGAGCTTCTGGAAGTTCGACCTGTGGTGTTAATCCGTTTGCCATGTTAAGTCTCAAATTATAATAGCGGGCACCGATGCTGCTTCAAACGCACCGCCAATCAACGCTGATCGTCATGTGCTCCATCAAATCTTCTAGACGCGTAGACGCTGTCTTGTTACCGAAGTGGTGGTCTACAAAAGACACAGTGCGTGGTTAGCGCGTCTAACTCCAGAGCATCAGTGAACAACAACCATACCAACTCACCATTAAACCATCGCTGCTGTTTACGCCCCCCGAGTGGCAATTCGTTTGGTTTGGAGATGTACGCTGGTGAGCGCATAGGATGGATGTTGATCAGTCGCTTGCTCTTCTGGAGAGGAGAAGGATCGCCTCGCTTCTGAGGCGTCTTCGCTCGGCTAGATCCATTCCCGTTGCTCTTCGAGCGCACGGGTTCCGAAGATGTCGTTGTGACGGCAACGTTCTGCAGCGGGGCAATGGGACCTTCGCCCCACGCCATTTCCGCTTCCAGTTCGCTGCCGCAGAGCGAGGCAACCTCCACATCCGAATCGCTGGGCGCAATCGAGTGGACTTCCTCAAGGGGATCACTGAGACTGATGACGTCGGCCATGCTTGATGGGTCGAGTGAGGGTGTTGGCGCTAAGTGTGCTCCGTTCTTGCCGCTGATCGGGGATTGAATCTGTCCCATCGAGAAGACGTAGGGAAGGGAAGGAAAGAACCAATAACAGGTGACCTACACTCACCACTTAGCCGACGTGAGAATTCTTGCCTTCATAAAAGAATAAAATTGTGAGAAGAAGTACCGTATGCGGACAAATTTATCAGTAGTTAGCCCTCTGCGTTTCCGCGAAAACAAATATACGTCAAAATTAGAATTTACACATGGATCGTTTTGAGAAGAGCTGGGCTGAGCACTTCCCCACGAAGTTTCCCTGTGGGACTCCGAGAGAAGGGTTCAATAGGTTCGCAGTGACATGGAATTTTGTCCCGCAGCGAACTTAATTCGAGCAGCTGGTGACCGAGCCTGCGTCGTCGCTGTTGTTGGACTGCACACCCCTTCCCCTAATCGACCAAACATCCCTCACACCGAGCTTGGATCAACATCGTCAGCTTTTTTTGGCGATGGTATGAGTCTTATGACATATATTCTTGCAGTACAAGGTTCGGCCAACGCTGGGGCAGTTTGACGGTGGGGCAACTCCATCCCTCCCAGCTGCATCAAGCATCGACGCACGGGCAGTTCGTGCTGCGCTCACTGTCACCCAAGGTCTCTCTCACTCCAGCCCCCACCACAATGGAGCGCAACACCATGGAGCTCACGCCTGAAGATGACGACCTGCTGAGCTATTTTCTGTCGGCGGACGTCGCGGCTGACCAACTCACGCAGCCCAAGATTGAGCCCGTGTACACTAGCGGCCCTGGCGCCGGCGAGTTTGCATTCGCGCAGACCATGGGCATGGGCCAAGACGCGCGGTCGTTTGGGGGCGGCACTTCCGTCCATTCCGGTTCCGTCTCGAGCATGGGTTCCATGGGGAACTCGTTCCACCCGGCCGACATGTCGATGATGCGACCGCCGCAGGACGACGACACTGCCAGCATGACGGCGTCCATGTCGGGACTGGACTCGGATGAGAAACGCCAGCGACGGTACGACTTGTCGATGTGGGTGGTAGTACGTGGATTGTGTTGCGCTCTAACGATTTTGGCATATATTCCGTACAAAAGTCTTGCGCGAAACCGCGAATCGGCCCGTCAGAGCCGCCGACGAAAGAAGCAGTACTTGGAGCTCCTCGAAGAGAAGGTGTGTTGCGTTGTCAGCTGTATCGCCCGATGCGACTCATGCTGACAAATTCGAACTGATGGACGTTCCTCTCAGGTATCTCAATTAACGGAAAGTATCGATGCTACGCGTGCGACTCACCTGGAACGAGCTGACGAATCACTCAACGCCGTGCGAACGGAGCTCCTTGCGACGCTTGCTGAGGATTTGAAGACCAGCACTTCAGAGGTACTTTTGCATCGATGCTGTAAGGAATGAAGACCGTGCGTTGACGTTTTTGGCCGATGTGCCATGGTGTGTGCCAGGCCGACGTTACCGACAAGATTCGCAAGGGAGTGCAACTCATCCAGGAGCGATTTGGCCCGAACAGCGTGGTACGTGTTTCACGCGCGTTTTCGGCTCTGCCCTGTTGAATTAATCCAGAAACTCATTCGGATGGCGACGAATGTGATTGCAGGAACGAAACGCCGTAAAGGACTACAACTTCCGCCAGCTCGACAACCTGCTGCTTCCGCCATACTGCCGCTTCCTGCTGTGGCTGAGCATCCAGGACGACGTGTTTTACGACGAAGCGAATGGCCTCGGCGCGAAACCGGCAATTGATAATGGTGAAAAGCGGAAGCTGCCGTCCATTGTGAAGAAAGATACGTTATGGCAAACCTTGATTGCCGATTTGGCACTCACGTACGAACAGGATGAGAAACTCAAGTCGCTCTACAAGTACGTGCACATGATAAGTCGGGTTCTCGGACAGTTTCAGTTTCTCACACCGTTGTGATGTGATTCAGGTCGGGCGATAGCAAATCGAGCAAGTCCGAACGACGACGCGTGGCGCTCGCAGTGGTATGCACTGTGTGGGCTCTTGAATCCTGTGCGCTGAATCACCCGCGACTAACTGTTGAAATCCCTTATTCAGACCTACCTGAGCAAGCTCAAAGACAGCTTAGAAGACCGAGCAAAGGAAGTCCAGCAGCAGACGGATGTAATCCATTCCATCCTCACCCCAGAGCAGTCGCTGAATTACTTGCGGTGGGTCGACGTGAACCAGGACCGCTTGCCTGGCTACGTGGACAAGAGTGTCTCGCTGTCGCACAGTGGCGCCTCCGAAGCCGTGCAGAACATTTTGCGCAAGCCTGATCGCGAACTCACTGTCGAGGATGTGACGGCGCTGCTCGGAGAATTGTAGTTCGTAGATTGACACGGGTCTCGCCGTTTTGCATGTGGTTCGTGAGGAGAACGATTGATTAGATAGTCCCTACTATATATTGGAGGTCCTGTATGGACCATTTCCATCATGATCCAAATTAAATACAATCAATTTATGACATTATCAGTTGTAGGAGGTACGGAGCAACAAGAATCTCCAGTCACATTTTGCAGTAAGCAGGATGACGAAGAGGCTTCAGCACCTCACAGCGGGGTCGACTTGCTGGCCCTCCGACGCGCTGCGCCACGCGAAGGAAACGCTCGTGGAGATCTCGGAGCTGCGTGAGAAAGATGCAGCCGAACTCGTTAGACGTGATGCACCGACGAATGAGGACTTACTGGAGTTCAACAAGTGGCTCTCATCGCACGCGGACTCGGCAAAGGTGCACGTGCAGCGAGCCGGCGACCAAGGGAACGGATTGATGGCGAAAGAAGTCCTACACAAGGGAGAAGCATTTATCTCTATTCCCTACCGCATCGCGCTGAGCGCAGACGCATCGCTTGGACCGGGGATCGACGCCGCGCAATGGAACCAGGTCGCGAACGATCCCTTGCTGAGCCGGTTCCCGAGCTGCTTGCTTGCGCTGCGAGTGCTCAGCGAGGCGTGTTCAGCTGGCGCGCATGGTACGAAGCCGTCGTTCTACAAGCCGTACATTGTGATGCTACCAGCGAGTTTTGATATCCCGCTTTTCTTCGATGCCTCCGACTTCGACGCGATTGACGGGACGCCGCTCTTCGACCCGGCCGTGAAGCTCTTGTACAACTCGATCAAGCAGTTTTTCTACTTGCAGCGCCTGTGTCACGACGGGTGGCCGAAATGTCCCATCCCCAAGCAGAAGTTTACGCTGTCG
Organism: Pythium angustatum; assembly: GCA_023337915.1. Taxonomy (NCBI): domain Eukaryota; phylum Oomycota; class Peronosporomycetes; order Pythiales; family Pythiaceae; genus Pythium; species Pythium angustatum. The sequence continues at coordinate 50,323 of JAADXQ010000010.1, read as the reverse complement.
AATTATTTTTGGGCGCTCGGTGTCGTGCTCACGCGGCAAAACGACGTCGTCGTGGGTGAGAACGGACGCTCGGCGATGGCGTTGATCCCAGGCTGGGACATGAGCAACCACGAAGCAGGCGAGCAAATCACGACTTTCTCGGATCCAGTAGCACGTGTCGTTGTGTGCCATGCAAAGCGCGAGTTTGCCGTGGACGAACAGGTCACCATGTTCTACGGTCCGCGCACGAACGAACAACTTCTGATCTACTCGGGTTTCGTCGCTAACGAGAATCCGTGGGACCGTGTCGTCATCCAGCTTCGATTTGATACGGGATCTGATCCTCTCCTCAAGATCCGCCGCATGATCATTCAAAAAGAGACTGCGAATGACAGGAGCGTGACGCTCGAGGATGAAGGCGTCGGAATACTTGTGGGTGCCGACGGGTCGCTCGCGTCGTATGCCACCTTGCGAGCACTGCAGGTTTTGTGCTTGACCAAGGAAAACCTAACGAAGGCCCTCAGAAGCTCGGCGACGCTTGCAGCGGACGAGCTGTTTGAGTGGTCCCAAGAGGAACGACAGCTTGCGAAAGAACGGTTCAGGATCGCGTGTGAGAACACTGAGCGGGAGTTAGAGCGGTTCGCATCAAAAGCTGCATCCGGATCTCGAGGGTCTCTATTCCGAAGATACTTTGAATTGCAGCGCAATGCCGTCGCGATGGCGAAACTAAACACCGTCGTGTTCGACACGTGAGGGTGGGCAGTTCGTAGCTTAGAAGGTTTCGTCTAGGATAGTTGTATTCGTCTAATGATCACTTGGAATGCGGGCGACTGCGATTCTCAAAAAATCTGACGCGGCCACGACTGCTTTACGCCCAAACGTGGCTTGAGCCTCGATCGCAAGATGATGAGTCGTTCCCGTGAGCGCGCCATGCGGGGTCCAGGGGCGGAAGCGATGGCTAAAGTGGGTGAGTGCGAGAAGTGTCGCGTTCAGACGCCGGGCGGTGAAACCAGCCATTCGTGCCGTCGAGTGACCTCGGTGGACCGCCTGCTGGACCATTTCGTGCGACAGCGTGGCCTCGTGGACGAGGACATCGCAATTGCGACCGATATCGAACATTCTTGACGAGTCGGCCGTGTCGCCTAGGATGACGGCCTTCCGACCCCTCGTCGGTCGGCCCGTAACCTCGCTCGGATGAATGACGTCGCCATTGGGTAGGGTCACTGGCTTGCCCTGCTTCAATAGACGATACTCGGGTCCTGGACGCAACCCGCGTGCCGTCACCAGCTCTGGACGAAGTTTTCCCGGCAATTCTTGCTCTTCAACCACGTATCTACAAGTGCGAATCCGAAAATGATCAGAATACCATCAAACACCATCACCTTCCGACAACACGTACCCAAAGCTCAGAACAGTGTGCTTCAGTGTCGCGGCCGTCACCTTGTGCGTGTCGTCTTCATACACTTTCCACACGAGTCCATTTCCGTCGGACTCGGCGTGGATCATTTCTCGGCGTATGCTCTGTAATATCCGTAAACACCAAAGCGCGTTAGTCGGTAGCGCTGCGTCCTTTCAGCATGAGCCGACCATCAACATACCGGATGCATGGGAGCTTTGCTGGCATATTTCTCGAACGACGATGCCTTGTCGATCATCTCGGGTGCCACAAGTTCGTGGACAGTGACCACAAGATTTGTCAGGCGCGTACTGCTGGTCATGAACGCCGTGTTGAGGTATGTGAACAGTCCCAACGGTCCATACACCAAGATCGGGCGCGGCGCTCGCTTCCGCGTACGCGGGTCCGTGTAGGCGTCGTTGTGGTTGTCCAAGGTGCACAGAATCCCCGGTAGCCCGTAGATATGGTCGCCGTGCAGATGGGTCACAAAGAACTTGTCGGTCGAAGGCACGCGGATCGTCGACTTCATGAGCTGCCGCAGCGAAGCCTCGGCGCAATCGAACATCCAGTTGCTCTTGTCCGTTCGCAGACACACGGCCGTCGGATTGCGGCGCACCGACGGCGAGCCAGCGCTCGTGCCCAGGAACAGCACCTCGAAGCCCGTGAACGGCAACTCATTGGTATTCCCATTGCTGGTGTAACGTTGGTGGATGGTGTTGCACGACCTCGTTGGGACACTGCCGAGCAGGTATCGACGGTTGGAGATGACTTGCCGCATGGCCGATCCCGGCGGTTTTTGCTCGATACACTGCCGCGTCTGCCAGCGCGGTGCCTGCGCCGATTTCGGCGACGGGGCATCGACTGCCTCATCACCTGTGGAAGCCACTGCCTCTCGATGGACGAGCCGTGTGCCACGGCGCAGCGGGATCGGCCGCCGCCGCGCGATCGCTGCGCTCGTTGCCATCGGCTTCGAAGGATGGCCCAAGCGTGATGTAACTGGCTAATTCAGTACATTGAATTCAGGTGGTCCACTCTCGTTAATGAGTCTTGTATTCGGAGCCTGCGGTCGAGCCTGCCTTCTCTCCGAGTTTTCGCGGGAAACGCTGGGCGGGCAATCAAGTGTGTGCGCGGCAACACAACCAACGGGCGGCGCCGGCAATTCGGCGCGCGGTCTCTCTCTCTCTCTCTCACCAACGACGACGACAGCGACGATGGTGGCGGCAGGAGGCGACGTGGACACGAGCGCGCCGTCGTGCGACGAGTATGTCGACGGCTCGATCTTCCGCGTCAAGCTCCACAACTTTCTCACGTACACGGACGCCGAGTTCCACCCGGGGCCGCGACTGAACCTCATTTTGGGACCGAACGGTACCGGCAAGTCCTCGATCGTCTGTGCGCTCTGCGTCGGGCTCGCGGGGAGTACCAAGGTGAGGAACGAAGCACTGGACGCCGAGGTCGGAAACGCTCATGGGGCTGACTGTGTGTGTGGTGTGGTATACTAGCTCCTCGGTCGTGCCGATAAGGTCGGCCAGTTTGTGCGCCACGAGAAGGAGAACGGATACACCGAGGTGAGGCTACGTGACGTCGCCATCGATGCGACAAAGGGCTGTCGACTTACACGCTGCTGGTGGTGGATCGCTATGTGCTGTTTTGGTAGATTGAGTTGTTCTTTGAAAGCGGGAACCGCGTGATCCGGCGCCAGATTTTCCGCGACAACAAGAGTCTGTGGTACTTGGACGGTCGCGAGTCCACTCTGAAAAGTGTCACAGCGCTCATGGAGTCGGCCAAGATCCAAATCGACAACCTGTGTCAGTTCTTGCCGCAAGACAAGGTCGGCGAGTTTTCGCGGATGAACGCGGTGCAGCTGCTCCGAGCCACGGAGACAGCGGTACTTGATGGCGAACTGGCGGTTACGCACGACCAAATCATCGAGTACCAGCGCGACATGCACGACAAAGAACATGTACGAGCTGGATGGGACGAAGCTGTGTGTGGTGGGGTTCACGGTCTCACCATCTCTCATGAATTTAATTATATTGACAGCAACTGGAGTCAGCGCGTGCATCCCTTGAGCTCAAGAAAAACGAAAACCGTCAACGAGAGAAAGAAGTCGAGCGTATCATGGAGCACGAGTCGCGAATCGAGGAGGTAACAAATCCCGCTTGATGGTTGGGACCTTTTGCAAAGATGCTTACCTGGTATTTGTAGACCGAGGTCATGGAGAAGAAGTGCCTGTGGCTTGAATTTGAAGAGATCAAACGTGAAGTCGAAGAGTTGAAGGCTGAGAAGAAGAGATGCAAAGATGACATGGAGGTATGCGCGTTGATGGACCTGGACTTACGAACGCGATTATTTGACGCGACTGTGTTCCACGGCCACCATAATAGCTCGCTAAAGAAGAACAAGTGACCCCGTTACAAGAACTGCTTGACAAAGAGACTCTTAAGCTGGAAGAAGCGAAAGAAAAGTACGTTCAACGTGCTTAGTTGCTGCGTGGTCGCCTATCGTTACTAACGTTAATCGTCCCGAGCAGGAAGGGCGAGTCGGAGCGCACGAAGCGAACTATCGAGGAAAAGCTGAAGCGTGAAAAGCAGCATGTTCGTTCGTATTCGTTTTTGCCAGTTGTTGGCGTTGTTGCTAAGTAGCTGTACGTGCGACAGGTTGAAACATTGGAGGTCGGGCAGGGCAAAACGGTGTCCGAAGTCGCGGAGTTGAGAAATCAACACGACCAAGCACGTCGTAAGCTTGAACGTCTCGAAGAGGAGCTCAACAAGGTTCGATCCTTAAACTGACGGAATGTCAACTATCGATGGCTGATCTGGTCGTTTGTGACTATACGATCAGTGGAAAGCTGACCGCGAAGGTATGACGGACGAGGGTCAACTCAAGAAAATGAAGGTCAAACTTGAGAAAGAACAGCGCGACAAAGAACTCGAGGTACGCGCCTCCACTACATCTGTCGATAATCGCCCCCTACTGAAGCTGTGTCTCCATAGCACGCGGATGTCGCAAGTAAGCGTGAAGCCGCAAGTCGCAAGGTACGTGACTCATCTACCGAGGTTTTTGGTCGCTTGACATCATCATACATATCCCCCATCCGTACATAGCTGGGAGCCCTTGATCAAGAAGTTCGTAGGGGCGAACAAAAGCTCGGCCGACTTGAAGATGAGGACGAACAACGTCGCGCTGCACTCCAGAGAAGTGACCCAGATGCGATTCGGGCCGCTGAATGGGTGAAGAAGAATCGACACAAGTTCCAGCGCAAGGTGTGGGGACCAGTTGCCCTTGAGATGAAAGTGAACGAAGCCCTTCACGCCAAATACGTTGAGGACACCCTACCAAGGTGGGTGATGAGTGCCCTGGTCGTCGAATGCCGTGAGGACTACAACACTCTTATCGAGGAGCTCAACAACGAGAAGAATCCAAGCTCGCAGCGCATCAAGATATCGGTAGTGACTGTCGAGGGTGGGAAGGGCAAGCCATTCACCCGTCCTTTCACGGCGCAACAGATGGAGGGTTTGCGAGAGCAGTACGGAATCAACGGATACCTCGATGAGGTTAGAACACCAGCGTTCGCTGCTAGGTCTCATCGCGTGTACTGACTTGATCATCTTATGTGCAGCTCGTCACAACGCCTGAAATCATCCATGAGGTCTTACGTGTCCAAGGCGGTTTTCACTCGGTTTTGGTTGGTACAAATCAGACCGAGGAGATGATCAATCGCGGCATTGACGTCTTTAAGGGTTTGACATCGGGAGACCGCAAGGCGGCGTTTGTGACTCCATTCAAAAAGTATGTGTCATCAGTCTCCAGGTATGGAGACCGCAACATCACTACTCGTACCAACGACTTGAAAAACGCAACTCTACTGGCTGCCTCGTCATCGAATGATGACGAGAAGAACCAGCTGAAGCAGGTGCTGGATGATCTATCGACTCAAGCGAGAGGCGTTGAACAAGAAATCACCGAGCTGAAAGCTCAGGAGCGTAAATTCTCGGAATCACGGACTCATTCTTCTCAGCGAATTCAAGAAATTCGTTCAGCGTTGAAGTCCATGATGCGACTTGATGAAAAGATCGCTGAAGGAGAGAACAAAGCGTACAGTTTGCGTAGTGAGCTTGCCAAGGACTTGTCCGACAAGGAGAACGCGATGATCCGTAAGCTCAAGAGCCAGGCTTCCAAGCAGGCCAAGCACATCCAGGAATGCCTCAAGCTCACGAAGGAGCTACTTGTGATCACGGCTCAAGATGCAGCCCTCGCCATGAAAGTGAGCGCCCAACAAGTTCGGGTCGAATTCACTAGTAAGCACCTCCGCCGAGCGGAGGCGTCGATTCGAGACTTGCAAGAAGCATTTAAGAGGGCGAAGGAAAACCTCTTGGAGTTGGCAAAGAAGGCGATGAAGGTGAAGAAGAAGGCCGAAGGGGAAGCACCGTGGGATGAATATGAAGAAGCATTCACGAAAATCTCCGACGATTTGGACGAGCTCCGCGGGTGCATTGAGAACAATAAGGCATCCCTCGACTGTTTCCGCGGAGACCGCAGTATCCGGGAAATCTACCAACGCATTTGCGCAGAAATCGAGCAGGAAGAGCTTGACCTCCAAGAGCTTGAAGGGTTTGTGCAGAACGGAGAAGATAAGGTCAACGCCATCAAGGATGCGTGGTATAAGAAGTTGCGCGACGTGATCGGCAAGATTGACACCTCTTTCAAGGAGTTCTTCCGCGACATTGGATGTGTCGGCGAGATTGTGCTGGACGACTCGGACCCGGTAAGATTGGTTTCGTAGATTTTTGCTGACAGGTATCCATCCCACTCACTCACGCTTGCTTTTGTCAAAAACAGGACATCTCGAAGTGGGGGGTCCAACGCCGAGCTCAGTTCCGAAAGAACACGAAACTTTCGACCATGACGTCAGAGGAACAATCGGGCGGTGTAAGTTACCCACTTCTATCACATATTTTAGTGGAAATCGCTGATGTGTGCGTGTGCTTGCAGGAAAAATCGGTCGGTACGATCATGTATTTGATGGCTCTGCAGAGCCTCACCAAGTGCCCGTTCCGCGTGGTCGACGAGATCAACCAGGGTATGGACATTTACAATGAGCGCAAGGTCTTCCATCGCATCACGAAGTCCTCGTGCGGAAGCAAATTGCCTCAGTACTTCCTCATCACGCCCAAGCTCATCACGGGCCTGCAGTACCATCGCGACACAAAGGTTATGATCATCTTGAACGGATCGTGGAACAAGATCCGGCAAGAAGAATGGGACGTGCGCCGCTTCTTAGCTGCCGGCCGTGCGTTGATGAAGCGAGCGAACGAGAATGGTGATAGCACTGAACACAGCGGCAACCGAAAGCGGCCGCGTGTCAAGGCCGAGCTCGCTCATTGAGGGGTTTTATATAACAAGGTATGCTTTGATGTTTAGTTTTGTACGCGCGTACGGCTTTGTCGTGGTCATCTGTTAGCACTTGGACGAGCGTCGTAGAGCACCCTTGTGCGCCTCCTCTCGCACTCTTCGGTCGCTCCGCTGGAGCTCTTCAAGTCGCAGCTTTTCTGACTGCGCGAGCTCCAAGTTACCTCGCTGCAGCGCCACCAAGTCCTCTCGGTACCGGCAATCTGACGCAAGCGGGTGCTCCACTGGGCAGTGGACGAATGCCGGCTCGGACTCGACGTGCCAGTATACTTTCCCGTCGCATTGCAGGTGCGTAAGCCACGATCCTTGGACGGCGACCGTGTGGGACGAAGCGCTCGACTTCCCTTCTCCCTTCTTGGTGGACACAATGTGACCTCGGATGTCGTCTGCCTGGGTCTTGCCAAAGAGGAATCCGCCGCTATTCGCGTCGAAGTTGATCTCGCCGGCGAGTTGACTTTGCTCGTCGACGAACTTGGCGATGCCGGCCAGTTCCACGACTCGCTCGCCAAAGAGAAGCCCACTCATCTACAACAGCGATCGCACAGTGGTGGGGTGGCGTGAGTACCGATCGTTCATCGGTGGCACGAGAGCTGCAAGATCGATAGGTGTACCTTGATCTGCGGCAGTGTGTAGGAGATGGAGTGGCCGTCGTGAAAGCGGACCGTCGTCGTTCCAATCTGCCACAGAAGGTGAGGATTGGCACTCGGATTCTACACTCGTAGCAGCAGCATGAGCTCGCTTACCTGATGGTTGTAGATCGAGTTACGGCTGGTGACGGACTCAAATTCGTAGACGCCGCGGATCTCGTAGAGACCACGAGGTCCGCACACGTGGAAGGCCGACTGCACAGGATGGTGGGCAACGTGCTCCATGAAGATCTGCGTGCCGTCGGCGTACGTTGCTTCGTACGTCTCGCCCAAGATCGGGTTAAAAGGCTTGAGCTGGCCGACGCAAAAATGAAAGCCGCCGACAACAAACGCCATCACGAGCTTCATGCGTTCGAGCGGGTCAGACGTCAGTGCCGCCTTCTTGAGCAGCGTCGGCGCGTAGTTCCAGCCATCGGCGACGCGCTCGAGCAGCGTGCGCGCTTCGAAGATGCGGATCGGCAGCGAGATGCGTACGGCGAGCTTGCCCGTGAGGAGCTGGGCGCCAACTTGCTTCATGACGTCTTTGAACACGCCTTGCTGCTTCTTGAGCGCGTCGTGGTCGAGGAAGACAAGGCCGCCTTTCTTGTTGGGCTTGAAGCTACGCATCCAGTGCATGCGGTCGGTGAGCTGGTGCTGCGTCCACGTGTGGTCATGATGGTGATGGTCCTGCTCGTTCTGCTGCTGCTCGTGCGAATAGGACCCGTCATTGTCGTGCGACTCGTCAGCTTCTAATCCCCCGGCGGTTGCCGCTTTCTTGGCCTCGTACGACGCCAGCGACGCGCGTGGCACGACGCTCTCGATATGGAGGTGCATACTGGCCAGCGACAGCGGTGCCTCGATCTCCATGGTACAAGAATGCCCGTCGTTGGGTGGGTGGGGTGTTGCGATCGTCGCACGGCTAGATTCAAACTGGTGGGCACGTCACTGGGATAAGGATGGCTCGTGTTGCTCACGCTCAGACCGAGCCAAGTCCAGCAGATTGTACTGCCGACATGACGTAGCTACGGCGCCTCGGGACTGACCGCCGAACCCACGCGTCTGACCCGAATACTCTGGCACGCGCGCGCAAAAGGCTCGTGCTTTGCAGCAGCTCTGGATCTCATGCTAGGGTGAGAGTCAGACCACGCACCCACCACTGCGGATCCCAAGCAAAGCTAATTTTACACGGCGGCTCCGAGCGCCACCTGGGACCCGACCCGACGGAGCGACGAGAGCGGTTGCTGATGGTCATGCCTTCGGTCGTACGGAGCAGGGCCACCGCCCTGCTCCGTACGGGACAGATCGGAAGCGACAGAAGGAATTCACCACTGACGTTGAACTGCAACAACGTGCTGTGTCGTCGCGTTGTAGCTGGCTACTAGTACGGATCAATTCTGTCTCAGATGTTGTGATCCCTACAGACTGTACGATACTGTAGTACAGTATCGTCCATGTCGTCGCGTTGTCGCGAATGTAGCCATGTGAACAGAGCACACCAACCGAGCACATAACTTACGGTCTGCATTGATGGACGGATACGATCGACTGTTGACCCGACTGCCAACTGCGATGAGAAGGAGATGTAGAGAGAGAGAGAGAGAGCGGCGTCGCGTGCGCACAGGACGGACAGAACCCCTTCTCGTCACATCTTCACACAGTCAGATCTTCCATGTCAAGCGTCGACGAGCGATCGAGTGCACTGTCGTCTGGCACGCGGTAGCCGCTCATGGGTGAACCGACTGTGGACGTATCTTCTTCGTCATCGGATCCTTCTTCGGACGACTCGTTCTCGAGAAGCGACGTCATACCGATCGATGTCGCCGGCGTCCTGTCGACCTGTAGGTTGTGCTGAGGATGGGTTGACACGAGCTTGTTGAGCGCCAATCGCATGACGACGATCGAACGCTCCTTCGCCGGATCGGCTGCTCCACGCTGCATAGACCACAGGAACAGATACGTGTCAAGACCACTTCAACGAATGAACTGCCGATGTATCGCTACGAACCTGCTGCAGAATGCGAAGCACATTCTCCCCACTCTGAATTGAGATCAGCAGCGCTTGCGAGAGAGCCGACATATCAATGTCCTCTAGCGAGACACCGTCTGACGACACGAACTTGTTGATGTACACGTCGTGGACGATGAGCTCATCCATCAACTCCGGATACTGGTATCGGAACGAGTCAGCCGCTAAGAAGTGGTCCGGGTTCCATCGCGGCCACACGTTGGACTTGGCGGCCGTCTTCACCTTGGTGAGCTCGACTGACAGCGTGTCCATCAGCCGTTTCCGCATACTTGAGGTCCAAATCAACGTCGAGCCGCTGATGTCATCCTTGCTTTGAAGCCGCAGGACGAACCGAATGGGGGAAGCTCGTAAGATCTGCAAATAACAACAATAGTGGGATAGTGTTCGTCAGTGCACATTGACGACGACAGTCCTACGACCTTACGTACCCGAACAAAACTTGGAGTAAGCAGTTGTTTTAGAACTTGTACGGGCGTGACAAGCTCGACGCCTTCGCTGTCGCACAAACAAGACTGTAACGTCGCTGCGGCAGCTCGAACCGCAGCGGCTGCTGGTGGTAGAGACAAGAGAACTGCACGTTGCTTGGCGTCGTCGTCATTGGGTTGGGCCGCGTTGTTAGATTCGTCGGCATTTGCCGCACGAGGAGTCATCGGCGGCTCAACCAAAGCGCTTCCGGCCGGACAGAACGCACAGACTTCAATCAGCTGAAGCAAACCGCCAGCGCCGACCATGACGCTCAGCAGCTCGTCATGCTGGCACAGCTTCGACAAACATAGCAAACACGTCGCAGCTGCTTCAGCTGAGTACGTTGTGATGTTTTGCTTGGAAGACAGTTCGAGAAGGGCAGAAATCACACTTGGATTCTTCTTGAGGGCCCGAACACCTTCATCTTCTGCAGAAAGAGTTGTCAAGAGGTCTGTCACACGGCTGAGAAGGATACGTGCCAGGTTGAGTGTCGAAGCCTCCCCGCTTGCCTTGAGCAGTCGTTGATACGCGGGGTTCATCATCTTTTCGAGCGCTTCACCGATGGTTGTGAGACCGAAGTCAGCAAGAAACTTGCGGCTAACTGCTGCATTCGCACTTTTGTCCTCGGGAACGTGGAGCAAGGCGATCAAGAGCTCAATAGCGAGGCTTCCTCGGACTTGGTCCGTATCGCCAAGAAGTGAGCGACGGAGCGGCAACAACAACGTCTCAAACCACTCGTTCTTCATCTCGACCGTCGCGCAATGAGTTGGAAGTATCCGCAGTAGCGCTCTCAGGATGAGTTCTTGAATTTGCCACGGCTCGATGGATGTGTTGACACGGGCTGGCGTTCCTTGATACGCGTCCGGTGCGTTGAACACAGATCGTGTGCGGGAGAGATCCGTCAACCGAACGAAGAGAGCATCAATGAGAGATCTAAACATGTCATCTGTCCACTCGTTCAAGAACTCTCCGTCGCCTTCGACGTAAGACCGTAGGAAAATGTTGCCGACAAAGATCTCGTCGTCGATAGTCTCAGTCGTCCCCTCATCGGTGTCGCCGTCGACACCGACCATGACAGCATCGTACTCTTCGGCTTGGTTGTTGGCGCTCACCGACGCGACAAATTTTCGTTTCAGGTACCTGAAGAGCTTGGCTCGTTGGCGGCGTCCCCACCACACATCTGCGGACCGTTTTTCTTCTGCGTTGAAAACCTCACAAAACAATGCTGGCTCGCATGATGCTAAGAGCGAGCCAATGCCACACCCATCAAATCCAACGGCTTCGTCGAGCAATGCCTTGAACTCCGACTTGACATTCTTCTCACGGGTGACATCCGATAATTTCCGACTGTAGCTGGCAGCCGTTTTGGATGCTGTTGCCTTTGGTGGAGTAGCAGCAGTCGCAATACTGTAGTTCTCCTTCAGGAACTCGGCGACCGCGGTTGACATACCTTTCCCGTTCGGATCACAGCACGCAACTAGAACGTAGACCAGCGCTATGGACTTCCAGTTTGCGTCTGTTGATGACTTCGACGACGAGTGAGAATGGCCAGGAGAGAGGAGACCATTTGGGGAGTGAGCCGGTGCTACGGTGCTTGCATCGAGTTGCGCGATTTGCTTCAGAATTGTGAGGATTCTGCCAATCGTGACGTGGTCTAACGTCTCGACTGCAAGCAGACGACACATAAATACTCGTTTAGGTCGCACGATCTGAAGCGTGAACTTGAAGCGCCGAATGATGGCTTGAAGAACGCTTACACCCGCTCGCACCAAGCCATCGCGTCCATTGCGGACACGAACTTCTTCCTCGTCGAAATCGAACGCAGGGTCCATATCATCTTCGACGTCGCTCTTGATAGCTCGAGAACTTGAGGCCCTCGATAGAGTGCCGATGAGTGTAGAATCTGAGAGAACATCGACGACTACCGTCGCGATCTGCACACTGACTTGATTGAGGCTCTCTGATGGAGCATTTCTCGCCGTCATGATCGCAGTGTTTAATAGCAAAAAGCATTCCCGGATGAGAGCCGCGGAATGATTTGAACGATCGTGTAGTAGCTCGAGCACATGGCGGGTAGGCAATTGCCCATTCAGGACCATCGCGTATCGACGAATTGCCAATCGGAGGCACCGTAGGCACTGAATCTTCCAGACTTCATTAGTCTCGACAGCGAGGCGATCAGAGAGATGCCAGGCCAACACGAGCGGCTCAGGAACCTCAAACTGGTTTGATAGATCCGCCAGCATCGGTATCAAATGGTCGATGAAGTACCCATTCACGACCAGCTCCTGCTGGATCGAACGATATTCCACAAAGAACATCTCGTGATCCCAGCGCACGATAGCGGCCGCGGTACTTGCACTTGCGCTGCTCTTCAGCTGCTCCAGTTTGTCGATTTCCAGACGAAGCGCTTCACGTAGTTCTTTCCGCATAGCATCTCGCCACACCAAATCAGCACGCTCATGGGTTCCTTGCACCGATTCCATGATCGTCTTCCAGTCTTCGCCTTGCGAGCGCGCATCCTGTAGCCACTTTTCGAAAGCGCTTCCATTTCCTCCAGTTTGCTTGGATGCCCCGCCAACGAGGGACCCGCCACGAATCCTCTTGCTTTCCATTGATCGAAGCTCAAAGTCGAACGTAAACGACGGCAACGAGCGGTTGTTCCGCGTACTCTTGAGCAACGATGACGCCGTGTGCCGAGAAATGAGATCTGCTCGGTTCTCCTGTGGAATGAACAACTCGACGGGGAAAATTCTGCTGATCACTTTCTTCGATCGCGTGTTCCCAGCGCAGAACATCTCGACGAGCTCCGTGTATTTCTCTTGAAGCGCTCGCGCCGAATTCGTAGGCGTGAGATCGCCGCCTCCGTCCGACGCACCACTGTTTTCCCGACTGTCCTTGCTCTTACTGAAACTCTTCTTGTGCTCCTTGACAGCAACGGAGAGTGCATACAAGAGTGCACCGTACTCACGCGCCGATTCCTGCAGCTCGTGCACTTGCTCGAGGTCAATACTGAAGAACAGTTCTTTCACGAGATCCATCGCGAAATCCTGGACAATCGAATCATTGTGGTGGCACAAATCGAGCAGCGAGATTCGGGCGTTCAGCAGTGCGTTCACGGCCTGGGTCATGGTCACACCATCGGTCGTGTGCTTACGAGATACCAGCGCCGCATGAAACAGCTCGAGCACGAGCGCCAAGACACTCTCTCGCTCCCGCGGCGCACTGGTTGCTGTGCAACTACTGTGGTCGACAAGTAGCGACCGCAGCACGTCGTAGCCGCCGCTCTCAGCAAAGTTCCGGCGGTTCAGGGACTCCCACTTGTCGGATTTTTCCGTCGTTTCGGCGTTGGGGCACACGCCCGTGAGACTGAGCAGCACCTGGAGCGACGCCTTCGCCAGTGTCGGCGACAACAACTTCACGAAAGCCACCACCAGAACAACGCGACGTCAGCACAACTTCAACGTCGGTCGACTTCGAATCGACACAGTAGAAACAACGTACGAGGCAGTTGAGAAATGGCTTCATCGAACACTTGGCGCCGAGTCGGTACAGCTCTCGCCAGAGGATCACGCGCTTGAAGCTCGTCAGCGTCAACTCAATCTGGCCCATCCAAAAGAACACCCAGTCAGCATTTCGGTACGTCCACAGACGTTCTCGTCCCACCCAAAAGCCAAAGTGCTCATGACCAAGCGCACCAGATCTTCGTTCGAGTTCTTCTCGGTGCGCTCGGTCGCGTGTTGCAGCAGCGCGTGCATCACGAGGAACAGTTTGCTTTCTTTCACGTCGAGCACGCCACCGGCGGCGTCGTCGGCGCTGCTGCTGGTCGTCGCGGCCGTTGCGACAGCCGCGTCCGCAGAAAACATCTTGCAGAACGCTTGGAGCGCCGTCGCGACGGCGTCTCGGTCGGCCACGCTCCCGGCGGCGGCGCTGGGCTTGATGTTGACGACGTCGCGGATGGCGTTGCGCTGCTCCACGGAGCCGGCTTGCCCCATGGTGATAGTTGGTGAATCAGTCTCTCACGGCGCGGCGACGGTCGGTGAAGCGCGAGTGATGCGGTCGACAGTCGGTGGTCGGCGCGGAGGAATACGTCGCCGGTTTCCTCTGGGCGTGCTGCGGTTGCTTTTTCCCTTTTTTGGGACTGGCACCGATCCGCGATGGGTTTCAGCACCCTCAAGAAGGAGATGGGATGGTCAAAAAGCATGAAACGACAGTCAGCCACAGCCGGCGTCGGCCTGGATTATTCATTACGACAGGTCAGAAGAGTGAATACGTGGAACGAAAACTTATTTTGGGTTGTCTGGACATCGTCGCATAGAGGTCTTGGACGGGACTGATTTGTCCCGCCCTACACCTCACTCTACGTGACGAAATTGGACGTAACGTATGACGCGTGGTTATCAAAAGTACGTGTACCCATTCCCGGCAACTACGACAAGGTTACTTCCTACTACGTAGCACTTCCTACTAGACGACGCTGCTGGACGTGCTCGCTTGCGAGGTTACGGCTGCGGAGCTTGCAGCGACAAACTCCTTGACGTACTCGAGTCGCGTCTCGTCGTCCATCACGAGGTACATCTCAGCCTCGCCAGCGACGCGCGTGAAGTGACGCACGAGCTTCAGCCGCATCTGCGGGTCCAGCACGTCCTTGAAGTGGTGCACCATGTGCGTCGCGGCGGCCTGCGCCATGGAGAAAGCCTGTGGCGCAGCGGTGGAGGGAGCAGCGGTAGCGGTTGTCGTAGCGGGATCGGCAGGGGCAGTCGCCGCGACGGCGTCGAGGGCAGACGTGGTAGCGACGTCGGTCACTGCACTGACCGTTGGCACTACTGCTGTTGCCGACGCCGGTACGCTCGCCATCTCGCCCAACCCGAGCAGTAAGTCACTGGGGGCTGCAGCAGGCGCAGCTACCACAGTCTCGACTGCAGGTGCAGGTGCCTTCTCCTCCAGATCCGTCGCTTCCGGCGCGGTTGTCGCTGCGGCCACCTCCGATAGTGTTGGTTCAGCCGATGCTAGAGGAGCGGGCGTCGGTGGCTGGAGCGACAGTGCGATCGCAGCAGCATCATTGCTGGTCTCCATGTCCACGTCTTGGTGTTGCGTCAAAGTAGTCTGCGATTGACTCGGGACGAGCGTGGCGTGCGTAGCACCGCTCGCCTGCTGCATCAATGCCCCGACATGTTCGTTATGAGCGCTTACGTCCATAGGGATCATCACTGCGATGGTCATGTCGTCGTGGAGTTTGCTAGTGGCGCTGGTTGTCTCGCGGCCTGCTGGTCCACATGGTAGACCGTACCGCCGACAGAAGCGGTAGAACCAGCCCGAGGATGCCTTGAAGCCTTCCATACCGTCATACTCGGTGGCCAACGCACGCGCTTTCTCGCGCACACGTGCAGGCGCCAGGTCTGCGTCCTGCTTCATCGCACCGGCGACCCACTCGTACAGTTCGGTGTCAAACTGCGCGTTGCGCACGGCCTGGCCACGCTGGCGTCCGTCGCGCGAGGCCGCAACGCCGTGCGCGTAGCGCTCCTCGATCTTGGCCGCATTGCCCTGCGCACGCCACTTGCGGATGGTCGATTCGTTGACGTTGTACTTGGCGGCGAGCTCAACGTGCTTGATCCGCGGGTTCTGGCGCGTCAGCGCGATGATCTCCAGGCGCTCCTTGTCCGTCAGACGACGCCCTTTGCCCTGTTTACCCATGTGATCGACCCGCTTCCTCCAAAAACCTCTTCCGCTTTGTTTGACTAGTTCCCGTTTCTTGGGGGAACATGGGAGCCGCACAGACGGTTTTAGCTGAGCATATTTCCACACCTCTCTTGATGGATTTGTATCGTGTAACAGAGGCGGTATTGGTGTTCCCACAGGTGATCTCTGATAGGCTATAAACAATACACGATAGGCTGGATTGGTGGAAATTG
This sequence comes from Pythium angustatum, assembly GCA_023337915.1. Classification (NCBI taxonomy): domain Eukaryota; phylum Oomycota; class Peronosporomycetes; order Pythiales; family Pythiaceae; genus Pythium; species Pythium angustatum. The sequence goes on along the minus strand of JAADXQ010000010.1, from coordinate 34,507 downwards.
AGAAGGTCCGGTTTCTGTGTGAGGAGCGCAAGTCGCCCCGTCCGAGCGGAAGAGCTGTTCAGGAGACAGAGCCGAGCCCCGGCTGCCCCGCCGCGACCGACGAAGCGAACAGGGAGAGGGAAGGACCCCGCCATCCCCCCACGCACGCACACTCTTCAGAGCAGCGGTCGACCACAATGAACCGCCAAACGTTGGCCGACGCCACGAGCCTTCACGATGCGGCCGTTCCCATCTACCTCATGCAGGAGATCGCCAGTACGAACGGACATGGCTTGGACACCGACAGGAACCTGCACAGCTAATGCCGTGGCGTGTGTATCGCAGGTGGCACCAAGGCGAGCGAGCGCGACGCCGAGAAGACCGCCGATTTCCTGCTCGGTCGCCTTGCGAAGACCAACCTTATCGTGAAGCTCAAGGTGCTGCAGATCATCGCGGTATGTGCATTGGAAACGGGCATTTCGATGACCAGCGATCACTTTGTCTAACACTCGCTTTGCTTCAGTTCTGCATCCGTGAAGGTGACCCGGTCTTTGCCGAGGTCATGCGCGAAGAGGAGGCCGAGATCTCGGCGTATCTGCGTACGTTGAAGCGAACGCACATCGGAGTAGGATTTCGCCATGGATCTTTCTGACTCATCCGCGCTTGTGCTTTGCCCTCGTAGAATATTCTGGTCCTCCGGACCCGGTCATGGGAGACGAGCGGTATCGCCGAATCCGCGTCGCGTCCCAGGAAGTGCTTGTGTGCCTGAACGACGGCTGCCTGCCCCGCCGCAATGACCCAGCTCCTACGAATGGAGGGCCGTGGGGCGGGCAGGCCCCGACTGCGCAGCAGCAGCCCCCACCGCCGCAGTACGGTGACGCACCCAACGCGTATGGCCAACAAAGCGCATACGGCGGCTCCAACGCACCTGGTCAGACCTCTAGTCCGTGGGGAAACAACGCATCGAGCGCTTCCCGCCCGGCCCCGTATTCGGATGGAGGTCCAAACAGCTACGGCGGGCCTCATCAAGGCAACGGTCAGCACAACCCTGGCTACGGCGGCGGTGGATATGGTAATGACGCGAATCAGCAGCACCAGCAGCAACACCCATCGCATCAGCCAAGTGGACTCGGCTCGTGGGCCAACCCGACGCCTTCAGGTCCATCGTATGGAGCCCCAAAGCCCGCTGGTGGAGGTATGTGGAGCCGCTCTGGGTACCAGAAGAGTGCGGCGCCTCCACCCACGTACACCAGTGGAGGTGCATCGATGTCCTCCCGCGACAACCGTCCGACTGTTCTCGTTGGCCACAACCTCAACTTCCCGAAGCCGACCTCGCACGGAAACAGCAGTCTCATCGGTGGGGTCGGTGGCACCAGCGGTGGTACGTATGGTGGCCCTTCGGGAGGGGGTTCGTACGGAGGACCGTCGGGTGGTGGGTTCGGTGGTCAAAGCAGCGGAGGGTACGGCGGCAACACCGGTGGATTCGGTGGGAACAGTGGCGGCTTCGGCGGTCACAACAGCTCGAGTATGGGCGGCTTTGGCGGGGCTTCGTCGCGCCAAACCCCATCGTACGTTGAGAACATGAACCGCATGCTGAGTAATCCTTCGAGTGGTGGCTTCAGCGGAGGCATGCAGGGCCCGAACGCAGCTGCGTCCACAAAGATCGGTAAGGCTGTGGTCAGTCTTAAGAAGATTGGAGTCGAGGCGAAGGATCGCTGGGATCGGCGCAACATGGACAAGTCCATCGGTGCCTCACTCGCCGACCACGATGAACTGAACGCTGGCCCAACCGTGATGGACCGCGGCTACTTCCAGCCTCACTCACAACAAGTTACCGGTGGCAAGGATACCAGCGGGTACGTGATACTGACATCATGCGTCATCGAACGTCAGAGGCTCTAACCAATGTTCGTGTTATTGGCAGAGAATACGAACGCGGTCTCATCGACAGTCTCTGCGAATCGGCTGGACTGGCCCGTGCGCCGCCGGCTGACGCACTCAAGCGGTTCGTCGAGCTTGCGCAGACGCTGGACGTGCAGACCATTGGCGATATCCTGCTGGACAAGCTCGAAGATTCGGTGTGGCAAGTGAGACTGAAGGCGCTTCACGTCGTCCTCGCATTGCTCGAGTCCGCTGGATCGGCGCCGTATATGGAACTGTTTGAAGACAACGCCGGTGTGCTCGAAGAGGTGCGTCGCGCTCTAGTACTGGACCGATGCGTCTACAAGTCTTAATGTTTGTCTGGATCGTTCTGTGTCCTAGCTTCGAGAGGACGCAAAGCCCACGGTCGCTCAGAAAGCCCTGCAGGTAATGCGTGTGCTTGGACTCGCTGACGATTCGACCCCAGAGCCAGCTAAGCGGTCGGTCGCCCGCTCCACGCCCTCGCGATCCGCACCTGCTCAACAGAGCAGTGGCGGAGATGTGGATTTTCTGGGTTTCGATTCGCTCAGCATCAACGCGGCACCGCAGCAGGCTCCGGCCGCACTCAACATCTACGCCACACCACCTTCGGCTGCTCGTCAAGCCCCACCACCACCGGAAGTCTCGGTACGCTATGTGTGTGAGGATTTGGGACATGGGTGAGGTCGGGAGACTAACGATCGCTTTGTGTCCCGCTATTGCGATCCTTAGCTTTTGGATGGATTTGATCCCGTGCCGCAGCAGTCCAATGTCCAGTACCACCACCAGCAGCAGCAGCAACCGCAGCACTTGCCCCAGCAACAGCAGTACGGCGACCTGCTCTTGCAGTCGCCACAGCGACAGGCGCCCGTCGACGACCGGTCCAAGACGCTCAGTAACTTTGGCAAAGACTTGTTCACGATTGCCAACTCGCCGCGCAGCGCTGGCAACAGTAACAGCGGCGCGGCTGCCAACACTGAGCGCTCGGCGTTCAACTTCATGTAGAGTATGTGAATACGATCAGTGTATGACGGTAGAGGCAGCTGAGCCACGGTTTGAATACTGTAGCATCGCGATAACAATGGAGAAACGACGCAATACACCATTCACCGCTGCATGCGCACACGCACAAGAAGCGGTCTCTGTGAAAAGAGTTCCGTCTATTTTGTTGTAGGAAGGAGGCATTAAGTGAAGAATGATGCAGCGGCAGCGACCAAAGTCTCCCACAACAGAGGCGGTCGCAGTCGGGAGGGAAATCAAACTCTCCCCAAAATCCATATCGCTGAGGTGTCTCGTCTACTCGATCTTCTTCAGCTTCTCTTCGTCTTCCTCGGCGGCGTGCTGCTGCGCAAACTGCTCAATGCACGAGACGGCAAAGTACCCGATGAACAAGACCATGACAACCGAGCCGAGCTGCGAGATGACACTGCCCGACTTCGCCGCGTCCCCAGCCGCGTGCTCGATAGTCGCCTTGGCACGCGCCGAGTGGAACTTCTCGCGGCACTCCAGCAAAAACTCACTCACGCGCGCGTCGAGTTTCCATGCGGCGGGCGACACACTCGCGATCAGGGCCTCGACCTGCTTCATGTGCGCGTCCGTAAAGATCGTGATGAAGAACGCAGACTGCAAGTTGACCTTGATCAGCGCCTTGCCAATGAGCGTGGCTCCGAAGAACGTCCAGAACGGCATGAGGAAGTGGCCGCAGCAAATGCCGCAGAGGTCAAACGCAACGTTTGGCCATGCCGACATGAGCAGCACACCCCAGAAGCCGTGCTTTTCCAAAAACTTGATCATCCACTCCTTCATCCAGTTGAGCACGTTGAACTGCGACGACGACTCGGCAATCTCTTCAAACTCTTCGTTGCGCTGGCCTGCGAGACGCGCCGCGCGGCTGAGCGCATACGGCGGGATCTCGCCGGCGGCCGTACCGGCGCCCCAGAGCATGCACGGCCAGAAGACCTTCCAGAAGATCGCAACGAACGTCACCGCCTTGGCGTTAGCACCGGGCTGGCAGACCGTGTCGAACGAGCGGAACCACATGTCCTGGCGCGAATCAAAGTTGAGCGACTTGCAGGCTTCCGCGCCCTGCACCACCATAAAGATGTGCGGGAAGAGGAAGAGAATGCCCGAGTGCATGCCTGTGCCGAGCCCAACGGACGAGAGCACACCAAGTCCGACCCACCAGACCACAAACTCGACGTTCGTGTTGAACTCGTCGAGGTACTTGTGGTGGTCGCCTTGGACGACAGTCGCCGCGAGCCACAGCAGCAGCAACGGCAGCAGCACGAAGCGCGTCGCGTTGTGCTTGACCACGTAGAGCGAGAGCCACTTGACGAAGCGCACAAACACAATGCCAAAGTGGTAGAGCACACTGAGTGGGCGACGGAAGAGCGTGAGCTTCTTGCGCTCTTTGCGTAGCTGCTCGGCGAGCTCCGCCACACGCGCGTCGCGCGCCGGCGCGGCAGTCTTCTTGGTCTTGCCGCTCATAGAGTTAAATTCCGCGTGAGTCCGAGAGGCGAGAGAGAGGATAGAGAGAAGGGGGCAGACAGGTCGAGGGGCGAGGCTGTCGGCCGGAGGTTGTCGTTTCGCCGGCGAGAAGAAGGACCGCGAATGAAGCGAAGACGAGGAAAACGAGGAGTTGGCCACGTAGGCCGAACTTAGTGGGACGTCATCAACCCCGCCACGGTCCGTGACCCAGAGACAAACGAACTTAGTGGGATGTTGCCGAAACGGACCGGTCACCAAATTTTCAAAAATAGACCGGTCGCTTCCACGTTTTTATTAGTGCACCGTGGGGATCAAGTGAAGAGGTATTTTGGGAGAGGAAAGTGCAGCCACCTTGGCTGGACAGCGCAGTGGATGAGTGTTGGCAATGGCGATGGCGATGTACGGCGACGCAGCGGTAGCTGCTGCAGAGCCCCAGGATGACGACGAACAGGCGGAGCATGAGGATCTAGGACTGGATCTACTCGCACGAGCGCGGCTGCTGTGCCAAGCGGCGAACGAGATCGCGCTGCCGATGCTGCGCACGGTGCAGCAGCTCCAAGCCAAGCAGTCACCTCCAAAAGCGAAAGAGCGCAAACCAGCAAAGCCATCACGGCCGTCCACACGAGAGGAAGATGGCGACACGAGCCAGCAGCGACAGAAGAACAAGAACGCCAAGTCGCGAGAGGCGAGCGCCAACGGCAAAGGATCGAAGCTGCTAAACACGTTGCCACCGATTGCGGCTCCGCTTCCGCCGGCGCTGTCGGAAAAGAAAACAAGCAAACCACTCACTAAACCCGTTCAGAAGAAGAAGCGAGAAGACGACGACGACGCAGCGATGCCGCTTCCGCAGATCAATGCCACGGACGAGTGGCGGAAACAACGCGAGACCGAGAAGATCCGCCAGGCACAAGAGCGTGCCAAGGCCCGCGTGCTGCGGAAAACGAATCACGCGGATCCGCTGCCACCCAAATCGAACCAACTCAGCGAAGAGGTCAGTGGTGGACGACCTCCATCGTCGGAGTCAGCTAAGGAGGGCGTGGAGAGCCAACTCGAAGCCAACAGACGCCGCGCACTGGAACGAATCAAACTTCGCAAGCTCGAGTTGGCCGAAGAGCAAGCAAGAGTCGCTACCGCGAAACAAGATGCGATTGCTCAGCCACCAACCGAGGAACTAGTGAAGAAGACCGAGGCGTTCAGGCATCGCACCCTGCAGCGCCTCCAAGCAGCAAAGCGCGAAGCGCACGCCCAAGACACGCAGGCTGCGGCTGCGGAATCGGAAAAGGCTTCGGCTCAGCCTGCGGAGAGCGACGAGAAAGAACAAGAAAGGAAACGACTTGCAAAGCAAAGGCGACGAGAGACAGCCGAGCGTCTCAAGCGGCAGCAACTAGTAGCCGAAGAACAACAACGGTGAGTGCGTGTGAGCGCTGGTATTGGTGTTCTGAGCTGGTAGCACCGCCTAATCGATCGCATGTTCGCTGCACACCTATTCAGGAAAGAGCAGGAACTTTTCGAGAAGGGACTAAATGATTTTAAGACGAAGAAGAAAGAGCAAGACCGCGTTGCCAAGGGACTTCCACCGAAGCGGTCACAAATGGAACCCGACCCGGTCGTGGTGTTCGAGCAAGAAGCTCCCGAGTCAAGCTCACCAGAACCCACGCCAGCCGACAAGTCGGCTTCGCTGACTGGAGTGCATGATCAACCGGTCGCATCTGTCATCATTGAAGACACAGAGACAAACGAAGGTGCCGACGTCGATGCTTCGGAAGGACTGTCGTTATCGATTTCAGCTCTTGGCGGTCGTAATGAGATAGTGCAGCCCCTGTCGGCTGAGGGAACGAACTCGCGGCCCCGACCAAAGAAGGTGCCGTCATGGAAGCAGCCACCGGTTCCAATCTTACCGACCGAGTGCTACGCACAAAAGGCGATGGTATCGGTACGCCCTGACCTATCTTCTCAACGGACGAACTGGCTTTGAAGCTGACGCCTATACTCATTTGGTGCAGCCATCCGATTCTTACTCGGAGAAATTCCAGCTTCGTACTGGGCGGGCGAGTCCAAACGGCTTCCCAGAGGCTACTAGTAAGTTCTCACCACCACAAGCGAAGACATCGCGGCACGGACGCCGCAGCAGTCAGCCTCTACCAGGACCCGATCCTCTCAGTTCATCGAACGAAGCGACGAGTCCATGACTTGCTTGATGACTTTGCTGATTACATGTAAACAAGGACAGGACACACTTGTGATACCATGCGCATCGGTTTCCGTTGATCCATTTAGCTTTCAATCAATAGATGGGTGGCTGTGCAGATGCGAGCAACTTGGCTCGCTGTGCTTGTAGCTGCATCTGCAACTGCAGCTGCGCTTGCTTCGTTTTGGCGTTGCTCGATCCTCCATTGATCGACACGGTCTTTGCTGCCGTCGTGTAGTTGCGATCAAGGAACGTCTTGTGCTCGCTCCGCTGCTCGAGTGTTTTCTCATAGAACTGCTGTGTCGCGCTCTTGGGTACGCGACCGCTCGCGACTTCTTCCTGGATGACCTGCGTACGGATTTGCTGCTTCCGTTCGTCCCGCGTGCGCGAGTCTTCGGTAATGCGGCTAATAAACTCGGCCCCGACATCTCCCCAGGCCTGCGGCACACGGAACTCTGACCCGCAGGTCTGGCATCGTTTCTTCTTGTCACGGTACTCCGAGTAGGACTGTTCAACGTCACACTTGGGGCACACTTTCTTGTTCTTTTTGTGAGGCAACACCGTCGATCACACAGGGAGTGAGATCACGTAGAAAACCAGGAAGAATTACGGACCGCTTACGTACCAAGTTGGCCAAGTACTCTTTCTCGCCTCGCGTGAGCTCCAGTTTCTGCGCCAACCACAAGAGTCAGTCGTTTGTGCGTCGTGTGGAACATACGGGACCAGGTCAACAAGACAACTCGATGACCTTTTGTCGATTGCGCTCGGTCGCCTCCATGCGCGCAAGAAAGCCGCCCGTTCGATCGTGGCCATTCTCGTCGTCGTCAAAGGCGTCTCGGCTTCCGCCAGCGCCGCTCTGGCCCTTCTTCTTGGCACGGAAACGACAGTGTTTCTCTTCGTCATCCAGCGCAAATTTCCGACCCGTGTCGTTCTTCTTCGGCTCAGACAAGGTCTCGATCCGTTTCTAGATGCACAGTAACACACACGAGAGTGAGCTTTCCGATGTCGTCTCACAGTGGAAAACGATGATTGCTCGTACAGCGATCGTGGCTGCAATCGAACAAGAGAACACGAGAAGCAAATACACGTCAGCAAATGATTGAATGGCGGTGTTCGCTCCCATCGTACCTGGGGCAGCTGCGACAGCTTTCTGTTTGAGCTGCTCGAGTCTCTGCGGCTGCTGCTTGACAGTCTGAAGCAGTCGATCCTGGAACAGTGCGGGTTTTTGTACGCCAGACAGCACGTCGATATGTGCGCCAGCTTGCCCCGTCACCAGCGCTCGCCTGGAAATAGTCGTGATCCCGTCTGGACTCCGCGTCGCGCCGACGCGCGAGGCTGATGGTGAGACGGTTCGTGACGTCGCGCCACTGGAACGACAGGACGTGGGTGTCGTCGTCGTGCTGCGTTTTCCGGCGGCTGAGCGATCTGGTATGGACACTTCGAGCTGTTCATACGGCTGCGCGCGACCCACGGGTTGCTTGATCTGGATGGGCTTCACCTGGATGCCTTCGGCCTGCTGGATAGTCTGGACTTTGGCAAACATCTCGGCGAGCTCCGTATCGTCGTCGTCGTCGTCATCATCATCATCGTCATCAACCGCGTTGTCACGCTGGGCGTCTCCTCTGGCCGTACTCAACGGCGACTGCTGATCATCTTCATCGTCGAATCCTTCTGCGTAGCCGTGGTGATCGGCATCTCCACTGTGTGGGGCGGCGTCCGCCATGCTCGTGAATCGCACGCAACACCTAATGCCAAGGACAGCGAGCAGAAGTCGATTGACCCAAAAATAAAGTCTCCAACTGATACCGACAACAACTGAGTCCGCTCGCTCCTTTGCGCTACAGAAGTTGGAGACAACAGTTGGGCAGAGAGAACAGAATGACAGGGAAGCAATTGGACGTAGCAGCGCTCAAGACGCAGGTTGAGGCCGCGATGGAGGCGCTGCTAAGGGCCGCCGACGCGCGTGTCCAGTGGAAGCAGCCAGCGGCGACGTCACCTCCAGGACCGGTACCGACTGAAACGTCCGAGACCCTGACACCGCCACTCTACTACTCGTTTCTTCCGGGAATGTACCGCACGATCGATCCTCAGCATCCAGAAACAGCCACGTCACCAGAGAGCGACACTGGCGCAACGACGCTGCTGCTCCACGGCGACAACACCTTCGCGTACACGTGGGAGATGCATCGGCCAGCGCCACGCGCGACTGAGTATCGCGTGGAACTGACCGGCGTCTGGTCTAAGCCTGTGCTGAACCGGTCTCGACGCGGCGACGACGACCAGCGTGTGTTCCTAACGACCCAGCGAATCCGTTTCCAGCGGCTCTCGAACTACGGTACGTTGGATGTGACTGTGAATGAATCGCTTGGAACGAGCGTGACGTTGAATCTGGGCAGACGCCGAGACCCAGACGTGGAAAGTGACACTGCGCACACTCACGCGCCACGGCTCGGACTGGGCTCCCGTGGGAGAGTCAGAGCGGGGTGTTGCGCCCATCAACTTGGTATTCAGCTGTGCCAGCGACGGTGGGCTAGAGAGCGCTGGGAGCGTGGCCGTCGCGCACGTTCTCACCAACTCCCCCGCGTGTCGCGTGGTCGCTGGACTGACGAAGAAAGTCGCCAACAAACTCGGCGGTCCCATCGACGTGATGACGGAGAAGTGGCTGCCGAGTCGGCACGTGCGGTTCGTAGCGTGCACACCACAGCAGGAGCAAGAGCAGGTCAAGCGTTTCAATCCGTTCTACTGGTACGTGTGGATGGATTTCTAGAATGCGTCGTCGGGCAAGGCCTGGTGAGATCTAACATATGGACGTGGCTCTCCTCTGGTCAGCTTGGCCGAGGCGTTGCTCCAGACCAAGCCCTCGCGCGCGCTTGTGCCGCCTGGGAGTGAGGACGAACCAGGGACCGCGCTCGTCGCGTGATCTGCTGGTTGTTGGATCGCACCTTCAACCTACAAACTGCCAAAAGTATGGCTTTGTAGGTTCAGATCTCTAGGACTACATTCGTGCAACCTTTTCGCTTGTGCAACCTTCGTTTCCCTTTGAGCCTTGGTCACACGACACATCCACCTCCCACAGACCTAGTAGACCTATGGCGACGCCGACCTCAGCGGCGGCGCTCGCGGCGGCGGCCGCAGCGCTCGCTGGTGGCGCGACTTCTACGCCAACCAACGCAGCAGCCTTGACGCCTACGAACGCAGCGGCAGCTGCTGCCAAGAACACGCCGCACTTGCACTCGGTCACGAGTTCGCTCCGTTCGTGTCTCGACGGCATGCTGCCCGACACACTACGCAACGACGCTGTGGCCTTCCAGCAGCACTGTACGTTGATGCCATCGGTCAAGATAGACTGAGGAAAAGAGGGTATACTAACAATGGGTCATGGGGGCAGTGAACCTCCAAAAAACGCGCATTCAGTCCGAGAAGAACTCGTGGCGCTTTGGACTCAACTACATTTTCGAGACGTTGCGGCAGCACAAGGACTGGTACGCACGCAACCAGCAGTTTGTGCAGCTGCGCAAAGATGCCAAGCGATTCGAAGCTCACGTGACGGCGCTGCACACGATCCTCTCCGAGTCGGTGAGCAAGCTCGACCTCGAAGCAGGGCTCCGCGTGGCCGAGCTCGAGGGCCGCGTGGGCGCCTACCGCATCATGTTTGAGGTCACCAAGATCGCGACGCGGCTCAGCCGGCCGCTGGTCAAGCTGCAGATTTTGAAGCCGAGCGACTCGTCGCTGTCGATCTACTGCGATACGTTTGTGCTCGACATTGTCCTCGCGCCCGGCGGCGACGGCACCGTTGAGTCGGCGTCGCTTGTGACGGTCGAGAAAGGTACGTTGGTTCCGTGACAGAGCAAATAGAGGACGTCTGTCACTGGTGCTGACCGCGTCTGTCACTGGTGCTGACCTGTTGGAATACGTGTTTAACAGAGATATCGAACCAGTTTCCGGAGCGCGATGAGGATCTCTTGCAGGCACTGAAGCAGCTTGCGGCAGGAGAGAGCGCGAACTTTACGGTACTGTTCCCACACGCTGTGGTAGGCGGTATGGACAAGCCACCTGATGACCGTGCCTGGTGAAATAGGATAAGCTGATTCGTCTGATCAATCGCGCGGAACTCGCAGTCAAGTTCCCGACAGGTGAGTCGACATTTACCCACTACTTCGCTTCTTCATGCCGACGAACGTGGGGTGCGCTGACATGATTAATCTCCAGTGAACTTTGAGCAGCTTGAGGAGGAAATGTACACAAAGCTGAGTGAAGCGTGCATCACGCACAACTGCTGGACAGTCAAGCGAGCTGTCGATGGAATCGACATCATCTTCAAAGACGCCCTCCACTGTTTGCCCGTGCTCGAGCCACCCCGTAAAAAGATGCGGGTTGACGATGCTGGTCCATCCGATTTGGTCGCTATCGCAGACATGGGAAGCTCGACTGGCGAGGATGTATCGGCAATGACCTCGGACGCAGAGGTGCAAAATCCACTCACTCACGGTGAATGGTCAGGCAGTGTGAGCTTCGTCGAGTGGCGTGGTGAAGTCGCACTTCAAGTCGTGGGATACACGCCACTGGTGATGGCTGGAGTTCAGGCTCGTCGACTGGCGCTTGCCGTCATGCGTAATCCTGAAGACGCCGACGCAGCCCCGACTGCGGCAGCTGCACTCGCGGCAACAACTCCAACGGCCCCTCAAGACGATGAGAAGCTTTTCAACGAATTTGTGAGCTGGAGTGTTCTGCCACCAAGTGATCAAGAAGGTGAAGCGCGCAAGCCGATTACTCCACAGCTTCATTTCACCCGAGACCACAGCATCTGCACCGTGGCCGCTCCAGTAGGATCGCCGATGCGTCAAGAATACTCGCTTGTGACGAAGGAGATTTCTGGTGGGCTGCAACTCCATGCTTTTCCCATTCCGGTAAGTGTACAAGTGCTCTCCATGTTTCGGTGGAAATGCTGATGGCGGACCTTGTTGTGTTTGTAGCTTGCGCATGCGTCACCGTCGACACTGAGCAACGTTTTCCAGATTTGCGGTCACAGCCTTTTCTTCCATTCGGTGTTATTTAGTGCGTTTGCGTCCAAGAACAATGCGTTCGGGAGAAGGATTGCGGCAGATATCGAGGATGTGCTCCAAGGTGAGGTTGCCTTGCCAATGTGTTGACTGCTGTGCTCGGGATACCTAATTGAATACTGATGCTACGCAGTTCCAATCAAGGTGGACGTCGCTGCCCCGGAGCGGATCACGCTGAAGATTGATCCTGTGCCTGGCATCGACAAGCAACTCCTTGTCGAATTCGCAACCAAGTCCGACTGCTCATTGGCTCTCTCTGTGAAGCAAGTCGACGACTCGGCGACAAAGACTGAACCCACTGCTCCGCCGATGATCATGGACGCGATCATCATGCAGCAACTCACAGATGCCTGCCACTCGGTGCCGCTCGTCACGTTCTTTACGCTCCAGCGAGCGATTCAGCAGATCACGGCAGCTGCGAACGGTGAAGGAAATGCTACCGGCGTGGGCGCTGGGGCTACTGGGGCTGCGGGTGTAGCAGTTTGCGAAGGCATCGAGTCCTTGGACGATGGCATCGCCGTACCCATGAAGCTCGAGGGCGAAGACATGCTCATGGACGACATGAACATGTTTTGAGAAAATCGTACTACGTTTCACCACTGGAGAGTTGCCTAACCTTCTAAGAATCCTTGGCGTGACTAGGATGTGTCACTGTCGGTGGCTGGTCCGTCCCCATTCAAAGTCACATTCCGTCGCTGTGCTCCAGCTGCTGGCGGCAGCCTCACTTTCGAAGGCGTTCGTTCTTGCTGAAGGGCAGACAAAAGCTCTGGATCACCTTGATACACGTGGCCGTCGACGCCCAGCAAGAATCTACGCACCACGCACACGCGAGTGAGTTAACTTCGGTTTTCCCTGCATAAACGACCACCGTGAATCCAAGCACCGCGTTACGCACCCTTCGCTCGTGCTCTCGCCGAGACCAGCGGCACCCATTCCGGCCCCTGTCCGACCGCCACCAGCGCCAGTTCCGTTGAACGAACTGCTCCGCGTGAGGCTGTCGAGATGGTTGTTGTTGGGTTGCTTAGGACCGTTCAGCAACGCCGGGGTCGTCGTCGAGACTTGGAAGCCGCCACCAAACACCGGGGCCATTGCGTGCGGGTTCTTGTTGAGGTTGCTGCCACCGTGGGTGCCGTGGGGCGCGTCACGCAGGACACTATTGCACGACAGACACCGCTCTTTGTCAAGACTCGGGAGCATGTTCCCACGCCGCGACTGCGCTGGACCGCTGCCACTGGCCCCACCGCCGGCCACGTGTTTGCACGTGAGACTCGCGCTCTCGGCCTCGGTGAACGACCGCTGCGCCTGCTGCACCGACGCGTTCATGGATTCCGAGAGCGACTTGAGCAGCGCGACCATCTCGTCTTTGTCGGCCTTGTTCTTGAGCGCCGAGAAGACGTCGTCGCGGTTCATCTTGAGGTCAATGAACGCACGTAGGTTCTCGACTTGCTGGCGCACGCGCGAGTCGTAGAGCACTTGCTCCTTGACCTCGAGCAGGTCTTTCTTGTCGGCTTTGATTTCGCTCAAGTGGGTCACGAGCTGCTGCAGCTCCTGGCTCACGCGCTTGAATTCGTCTTCTTCGCCAATGACCGAGGCCAGCGCCTTGTCGAGCTGGTTACAGATCTCTTCGTACTTGGCCTCGATGATCTCGTCCACTTTGGTGCGGTCGGCCTTGAGCAAGAGGAGCCGCTGGACGTCTTCAACAGCACACGTGTTGTCGTCCAGTGTCCGCCGCGACTCGAGCATCATCTCTTGGACGTTCTTGGCCTGTTTGTTCATCTTGTCGGCAAACTCACGGATCGCTTCGTCTTTGCGACGTGACTCCTTGTCCGACTGCTCCATCCACATGGCCAGCGACAAATTGTGGTGGAGAATGTGGTCCGAGTTCAAAAAGAGCTCTTTCTCTTCGGCATTCATGCGGTCTTCGAGCTGCAACGCAAACTGCTTGGTCACTTCTTGGTCTTGCTTGAGCAGCACGAGGTCTTGGTCGACTTTGTCGGCAAACGCCGAGTGCGTCGCGTTGCACAGAACGACTTGCTGCTGCACGTCGACAATCTCTTCGTGGTTCACACGCACTTGGGCTGCAACGTCGTCGATGCGCTTGAGCTGCTCCTCTTGCTGCTGCTGCTTGCCTTCGATCTCAAAGACCTTGGTCGTCATCTCTTCGAACTGACCCGAGAGCGTAATGACTTTCGAGTGCACACGCTCGACTTGCTTCTGCGAGTTCTTGGCGTCACGCTCCATGTCGCTAATCTTGTTTTGGAGACGGTCGAACTCGTCGACGAGGAACCGCATGGCTTCGGTCTGCATGCGAATGGCCTTGACCAGTACTTTCTTGGACACACGCGGCTTCTCGAGCGTCGTTTTGCCGTCGAGCTCGAGGCTCAGTCGCTGCCAGAGCTCGGGTGTACCCAGTCCAATCGGCTCGGCCGACGCCAATAGCGCGTCCATCTCGTTGCGCTGCATGATGTGGGTGTGGACGACGCTCTGCAGCAATACCGGACGAGGGGAAATGGGTACAGGGCGCCATGCTCTGAGCTACCAGTGCGGTGGGATATTTTTGGGCGAGCAACGCGGCGGTGACAAGTCCGCAATGATAGCACAATGTAGAATGTTTTAAAGGAACCAAAAGCATACAACATGCAGAAAGAGAAAGAGCCGCGACAAAGAGAGGTTGGCCGACGAGGAGGCGATGGGGAGGCGCTGGCGGCTGTAACACGGGGCCTCCTGGCAACAAACGGCTCAGGGCGACAGTAGCACAGGCGCTTCTTCTTGTCGCACTTTGTTGAGCGACGTTTCGAGGTTGAGTTCGCCCAGGAGCTTGCCGTGCTTGGTCACGTATACTTTGGTCCACATGTACATGGCCGCGATCTTGTGCACGCGGTTGAGGTTCACGTCCTCGCCGACTTGCGGCGGGTAGCTCTCGACGGGCACAGACGCGAACGCGAGCGGGTTGAACGGCGGACCGAGTTGGAGCTGCTCGTCATCGTCACAGTGTGAGGCTTTTCGTCGCGCGCAGAGCTGTTCCAAGCGAGTAGGATCACTAGCATGAGCATCGGCACGTACGTGGCTCTTGGCGTTCGTCTCGTCTTTGGACTGGAAATTGAGGAGCGAAATGTCATCGACCACGGCGCCGCTGCGCTTCTTGTCGATGCGCAGGGTGTCGGTGACCATCTTGAGGATCTTGGCCGCTACGTTCGGATTCGTGTCGTCCGGAATCTGCCCAACGATAAGCAGCATGTCAGTTAGTTGCGCCGGCAGTCACGACGACGACTCCCGAGAATATGGAGGTTCTACCTCTTGTTGGTTGACTGCAAAGAAGCGGGCAATGCCAACTTCCAGGTCGTAGCGACGGACGGCCGCCTACGATGTAGACAAACATAATCACGTCAGCATTGTGGGTTGTAGAGGCGCTGTGTGAACGAGCCAGCCACGCACAATGAGCGTGCGAGTCTCGAGGTCGTCGACGATCGGGAAATACTCTTCGGTTTTGTATGTGCTCTGCTCCCAGAGAAACACTGTGTCAGCCAACGCATCTTTCCATGGCATACAGTAGGCGTACGCGACGTACGAGTGCTTTGAGTGCGTCGCTGTAAGTCGTTTCTTTCGTGAACATGACGCTCACAGGCGCCATGTTGGCTTCAGCGATCTTCTGGCTCATGACGTGCTCGTTAAAGTCGTAGCAGACCGCGTGGAGCCCGGCCCACTCGGCCAGAATATCGTAGATGGACGGCGCAATGGACGCGCTCACAAAGTACGCCGCGATGCACGCGACCATGACCGGGACCATGTGACTGAGTTGGCCTGTGAGCTCAAAGAAAATGACCGGCGTCGAGACCGTGGCGGTCGCCGAGGCAGAGAAGCAGGCTGCACCGACGACGGCGTACGTGGCCGGTGACTGCGACGGGTTCCAATACTTGATCAGCGTCTCGCCATAGAGCCGACCCACGGCTGCGCCGATCGTAAAGAGCGGACCAAAGACCCCAATCGAAAGCGGCGACCCACACGGCAAAATGCTGGTGAAAAACTTGAGGCAAATGTACACGAACAGCGTCACACGAGGGTACACGCTGACTTGTTTCCACTGGGGAAGACTCAGGTCTTGGTCCCGGAAGACCTCGTTCACAAGCGCGCGGTCCGAGAGCCGCATGATGCGAACCGGGTACGTGATACATACGGTCGCGACGGCGATCGAGAGCACGTGGACGAGACGTCGTTTGTACGACGGCTTGGTGAGCCCGAGTTTCTGAAACATCTTGATTTGAATATGACGCATGAGCTGAGCCCCACGGCAAAAGAGACCGGCGCCAATCTACACCAGACAGACAAACGCACCGTGAGCACCATCCCACTCTATACGGATACGAGCCGAGTGACGTACCCCTGTGACGACGCCCAGCAATAAGAACGCCAGCAAGTCATTGTCCATGTCGAAGCTCTCGAAGTGCGTGCGTTCAAAGAGCACGTCGCGGCGCACAAACGTCACGATCTTGAACACGAGGATGCACACCGAGGACGCAATGACGCCCTCCCAGAGGTACTTGATCTCGTAGTACTTGGCTGTGACTTCAATGCTAAAGAGGAGACCGCCCAGTGGCGACCCGAAGCTCGCAGTGATGCCACAGGCGACTGCTGCGCGCAAATAGTTGAAGTGCTCCGGTCCAAAGTACGTGCGTCGGAAGAGCCCAATGCGACCAAGCTGGTAAGCAAACGCCGAGACAATGTGCGTGTACGGCCCCGCGCGACCGACGGACAGTCCCGAGCCGGACGCGATCACCGTGCCCATGGACTTGGCGAAGAACGTCTTCATCGACAGCACGTCGGTCGGGTTCTGGTACACGCCAGCGTAGAGTGCGCGCATGCGCGGGACGCCAGAGCCATCCGACACGGGCGAGTACTGGCCGATGCTCGTAGCGATCAAGGCGATGACAATGCACCAGAGCGACCAGATCATGAACGCCTCGAACGAGTCGGTCTCAACGCTGTTGATGAGGTAGCGGCGCATCTTGAAGAGGCGCTGCACGCAGGCGTCGACAAAGAGGCTGCCGGCATGGAAACATTAGTTGTGAATGGATAGAAGTGCGCTATGAACGCGTCGCGTGCTCGAACGTACCCGTACGCGGCCGAGAACACGCCGACGATCATGAGAAAGAGCCACGTGATGGGCGAGTACGGCAGGTTCTTGCACAGTCGCAGCATGAGGATGCAGAGCTGGCGCACTGTATACTCGCCCAGTTTGCGCTCATCGTGGATGATCTGCTCGAAGTGGCGCTGCGACGTCGCGATCTTCCAGGTGTCTACGAAGCAGACCACATCGACCGACCATGAGCCTTTCTAGGTCCATCGTCCGCAGGCATGAGGAGCTCGCTGTCACGTACCATACGTAGCGACCATGGTGACCGTCTGAACCTGTGCCCTCGAGTCTTTGCAGCACGAGAGAGGCCAGACGAGTGAGTCAAAGTCACACTTGTGCGCAAGGGTGGAGCAGATCGATGCCCCTTGGGAGAGTGTCCGTTGAGGCCTCTGTCCTAGTCACACGAAGCGTTGGAAGGAAAGGTCGTTATAAGGATCCGTTACCCGCGAGTGACGCTTCGGAAGAGTTCCGAGAGCGTGTGTGTTGACCTGAGGCCACTTGGGACGAGATACACAATCGACAGCATCACAGATACACCGGAACGCACAACGTCTCGAGTGTTTTCGCGACGCTAGACTTCAACTTCAACACAAGCACTGATCTAAGCCGCAATTCTCCAAAGGCGAATGGTTTCGTCGTCACTCGCGGACGCGATCACATTGCGTCGGAGCGGATGGACGACCACGACGTTCACAACGCTCGAGTGGCCGCTTGCCTCACCGACAGCTTTTCCATCGTCGCGCAGCCAAACGTGAAGGCTTCCATCTGCAGAGCCAGCGAGCATCGTCAACATGAGCTGGCATTAGCTTGGCTGCTGTCGAAAAGGGCTTTCTTGTCGTACCTTCACTGCCCGAGACCACGAGTTCATTGTCGGCTCCAGCGAAACACGGGCGCAGCACGTACCGCTCCTGCTTGAACCCACGCTGTCGCGATATAATCGTGTCGTTTGCGATGTCGAAACACGCGATTTCTTCATGCTCGATAAAGCTGAGAAGCATATAGTCGGCTGCGGGCGAGACTGAGATGGTCGAGATGAGGTGGTCTGCTCGTAGCAATAAGCGGTCGGATTTGTCCACAAGATTGTACACGCGAAGCTCGGTCTCTGAACACAGCACGAATGCTTGGTCCCCCTTTGAATGAACGACAATGTCCAGCGCGCGTCGACCGCCCCACTGATATGCCACACTCGCGTCCTCGACGTTCTGCACCAGGAAACAAGTAAGCACCTTGGCGCACAAAGCCACGTTCGCTACTCAGCGATTCGCACCCATAGCACAAGCGACTTCTCGACACTGCCACTGAGAAAGCGATTCCCATCAGGCAGCCAACAAAGGCTGACTACACTCTCCGCTGGGTGCTGGAAACGGCGTCCACGGCGACCAGTCTTCAACAACGACAAGACCATAAATTGGTACGATTTTCCTGCAGAATGTCGACCGCAGTGATGGATAAATGCACGTACCAGAGGGTTCCACAGTTGAATCACGTTGCTGTCTTCGCCACCACCACTAAGAAGTGCACGGCTGTCTGGCGACCAGGCGATGCACGTCGGGGCACCTTCGATACACTGCAGAGTTTGGATCATGCTTGTTGCCTTCACATCAAAAGCAAAGCAACGTTAGTCGCTATTTAGATGATTCTCATGTGTACACCATGCTGGTATTACCACGCCCGTCGTGACGTTGCCCGTTTTCAGATTCTCTTCCTCCGTAAAGACGAGCTCCCAGATGATGATCTTGCCGTCTTGTGCCACGGACGCCAAGTACTTCCCATCGGGCGAGAACGCTAAATCGATCACTTCATGCGTGTGCTTGAGCAGCAGCGAGACGCACTCGACGTCGACGCTCTCTGCCTTCGCAAACGACACGGCCACTGGTGCGGTGTTGTCTTCCCACTGGACCATTTGCTATGCGATGCATCAACACGTGAGTTTCGAGTCACAACATGCCGCGTTCACGCTCCTTTTCACGCTACGTACCCTCAGCCGTCCGTGCGGCACAACTTCATCCGGACTGACCAAGGCTTCGATGCGACCAAGAAGATCCTCGTCCTTGAGCGGCATGTCCACCAGCGTTTCCATTTGCCTTTGGTCCGTGCAGAGCAACAGCACAGCAAGCTCTTGGGTCTCTCCTTCACTCTGGACATGACGATAATCCATTGATATGATGCTATAATTCCCACCCGCATTGCCTCAGAGGTTCTTACGTACCATTTCAAAGTGCGGTAGGATCTGCTGCTGGAACGTCTCCAGTGCACCGCGCAGCTGCTTCTGAAGCAGCAGCTCCACGTATTTGCGCTTGAGCAACAATAGCGCAACTTCCTTTGCGGCCGCACGCGACTTCATCTGCGGTACGTCGAGCGGTAGTGTCGCGGCGTCGGCGTCGGCGTCGGCGTCGTTGCTGTTGTCTGCCTTCACTGGTTCATTACGGGACGGCTGCTGTTGCAGATACGCGAGCGCATCGTCCCAGCGGTGCTGCAGTATGAGAGTTTGTAGCGTCTCCATGGCACGCGAGCGCACGCGTACGCCGGCTTCTCGCTCGAGACATGCTGCGGCCTCGCGAAACCCGAGGTCGTAGAGCTCACGCAGCAACAGCCGCGTCCACTTGCGTTGGCTTGGCGCGTCGCGCGGCACGCGATCGGTCGCGGTGGAAGTGGGCAGAGACGGGGCTGCACGACCCACGTCGGCGGTTCCGCCATCGCTGGCGTCGTCGCTGCGCTTGCGCTTGGCGAGCGGCGACGTCGCCTTCATGTTTCCTTCTTGAAGATCAAAACGCCGAAGAAGCGATGGGACAACAAATCACGGTTTACGAAAATCATTAGTTTAGGGACGATCCTAAACGAGAGACTTTGGATAGGCACACGAGTAATTTGGTTTAGGCATCATCAAATCGATGACACGTCTGTCTCTCGCTTGTCAGCGGACGCTCGTGGAGGTTCATGGGTACATGTGCTGCTTATACGCGATATCCCCACACTCTGGGACGGTCGTAGTCGGAGCTCCAATTGTGGCAAAGCTGCCAGAGCCGGATGAGGACGACGACCCGTTAAAGTCCTGTGCCGATTCGCCAGCGTCCTCACCGTCGATAGACGCCGCCGTGAGCTGATGCGGGTCGATCCCGCAGTGCTGCAGCAGTCGCTTGAAGTTGAACTTGATCGGCCAGTCCTGGTAGCGGCAACTCGGTAGCGTGGTGTACAGTTGTTCAAACGCTGCCGTGCAAGCCGCCGTTGCGCACAGTTGCTCGACGTGCTCGACCTCAAATCGCAGCATCTCCGTCATGTTGAGCATGGTTTCGCAGTGTTTCTTCTGGACGTTGGTGGCCAGAAGGGTACCCGCGCGGACGAGCTGGGTCTGCGAGCACAGCGGCACGGCCATTTCCGCTGGTGACGGGTTCACCACCGACGCGGTGACGGCCGTCGACACAGACGCGATCAGTGCCACGATGAGGACGAGGAGAAGATCAAGCTGCTTGAAAAACATGGCTGGACGGCTCTGGGATGTTGCTGTGTGGTGAAGGTGTGGTGATGGTGTGCGAAGTCGAGTGTTTTGAAGAATGGCTGCAAAGGGATGCTGCGCCGTGCTCACTGCATTTGATCAAACTTGGATGCTGATTCTTATTTTCCAAACAAGCAAAAAGGCTTGCTCCTGATTACAGAGCCGGGATTAGGGACGTCCCGAAATTAACCTCATTGAAGCTGATTCGGTCCCTTCTTGGACGTTTTCAATTCGGGACCGTGGGGTCGTGTTGCTACTAGTATTGGCTACTAGTATTGGATCGGTGTGCGTGTGAGCGGCTCAGCGAAATGCCAGAGTGGATGACCAGAGGAGGATGGAGACATCACGCCATTTGGGGATTTTCGTTGCTCACAGGAGACGCTCGCAACGCGTCACTCGTGCGCAAGTTCAAGTCCACGCATACCGACAACAGCGACGGCCATGGCGACGGCAGCGACGCGCGCGACGCGCCGCGTGATCAACATGCTCTCGGACACGGTGACCAAGCCGACGCCGGCCATGCGTGAGGTGATCGCAGCGGCGGCCGTGGGCGACGACGTCTTTGGCGACGACCCGAGCGTCAACGAACTGCAGCGCTACGCTGCGGAGCTGCTCGGCAAGCAGGCGGCGCTCTACGTGCCCTCGTACGTGTGGCGGCGATCGGCTACGACGAGAACGAGACTGACCACGTTGTTTCCGTAGGGGTACCATGAGCAACCTCATTGCTGTCGGCACGCACTGCCGTCGTGGTGATGAAATCATTCTCGGTCACAAGTCGCACATCTTTATGTACGAAGGCGCCGGCTCCAGTGGTGCGTCTTGTATTTGCCGTGCCATGCTTCGATGCCTGGGGCAGCACGCACTGAGTTTACTTGTATCCACCTGTAGCGTACATGGGTGTGGGCTTCCACACCGTGCCGAACCAGCCGGATGGCACGATCCGCATCGAAGACCTCAAGAGCGCGATCCGCCAGGACGACCCGCACTTTCCGCGCACGCGTCTCGTCGCGTTGGAAAACACGCACAACATTTGCGGTGGCCGTGTGCTCCCGCTCGAGTACCTGCGCAGTGTCGAGGCATTCTGCAAGGAGCACAACCTCAAGCTCCACATTGATGGCGCACGCCTCGCGAACGCAAGCGTCGCGCTCCAGACGCCGATCAAGGAGCTCGTCAAGGGCGCCGACTCGGTCTCGCTCTGTCTGAGCAAGGGTCTCGGCGCACCGGTTGGCTCGATCCTCGCCGGCTCGGCCGAGTTCATTGCCGAGGCGCGTCGCCTGCGCAAGTCGCTTGGCGGCGGCATGCGCCAGGCAGGTGTCATTGCGGCCGCCGGACAGTTCGCGTTGGAGCACCAGTTTGAGCGTCTCGCCGAGGACCACGCGAACGCCAAGGCGCTTGCACGCGGCCTCGTACGTTGCCTCCTTCGATCAGGCACCTCATCGGGTGGCTTGCGCGGGTGCTGATATACGATCTGTTCTTTGCTGCTGTAGGCGAGCGTGCCGGGCATCGAGGTGAACGTGGACGACATCGATACCAACATCGTGTTCTTCAGCGTGACTGCGCAAGCGAAAGTGGACTGCCAAGTGCTCGTCGAGAAGCTCAAGGAAGAGAAGGGTGTGTTGCTCGGCTCTGGCTACTGGGACGGCGTCAAGGTCCGCGCCGTCGCGAACCTCCACGTCACGGCCGAGGACATTGACTACATCGTCGCTTCGGTCCGCGAGATCTTGGCCTAACCCAAGATGTGCGACGCTTCTCGCGTGCTCGCTCGCCCCACCCGCTGGTCAGGTACCAGTTCCAATTAGACGCGTGTCACATCAATCGCAGCATCTTCTTGATCTCTTTGTCTTCCTTAATGCGCTGGCGCACGCGCTTTTCTCGGGTCGTCTCCTTGGTCTCTCTCGCCGCCAGTGCGATCTCGGTCGTATCGTCCACCGTCTGCTTGGCCTTTTGGTTCGACACAAAGCAGTAGCTCTTTGCATCTTGCCGCCGTTCGAGCGCTTCTTCTTCCCGTCCGCGAATCTCCACCGCCTTCGTCTTCCGCGTCGCCTCTTTCTTTACGAGCTGGCTCTCGACCGCGCGTCGAGCGGCGTTGCGCATCATCGCACCCGACTGCGCCACAAAGCTCGCCTCAAAACGACGCGTGAGCTTGCGCGTGTGCTCGTTCATCTTCTCGCGCTCCACGAGTTCGCGCGTCTGGAGCTTGGTAAGCTCCTGTTCGTACTTGATTTTCTGTAGCTTCACGTGCATTTCCAAGTGGATACCGGCCAGCTCCGCGGCGTGTTCGCGTTGGATCATACGCTTGTCGACGATGTGCGCTTCGGCGGCCCGCTCTCGCTCCTCTCGTCGGTCCCGCACCGTGAAGTCGCGGTCCGTGGACTGGACGTGGCGCATTTCCTCTAGCGTCTGGTACGCTGGCTTGCCGAGCCGGTCGGTAAGAAGCTGGTGGCGACTGAACGAATTCGGCGAGGGCGACGAGACCGACGGGCGCTGAGGCGGCACCGGCTGGATCCCTTTGCCTTCGAAGGACTCGACAAGATGCAGCGGGGCCGGGCCTTCCACAGTTCGTGCGAGTGGCGATGGAGCCACAAGAGGCGGCGGCGCTGGGCGATGCGGGACCAGCACACTCGACCGCGCAGAGGCGTGGGTACTCGTATGGGCCGCATTATTGGCTGGGTGATGAGATCCAGCCATCGTGAGCCCATGGCGATCGGGTGACGACGATCGGTACGTCTCGGATGGTAACCGCTGTTGCATTCGCACGGCCCATGCAGAAGGTAACTCTGCCTGGAGCCATGACTTGCAGTCGTTGAGGAATTGCTTGCCGGCGACTGGATCGCCGATGGCTTGCGTCATCGCCCACTGGTGCCGCAGCATTGTCGCACCGACGAGCGCTTCGATCGAGTAGAGCCGCGCGTAGCTGTGAGTGATTGGATCGAAGGTCTTGGCCAGCAGCACCAGTGCGCGGTGTCGCGCTTCCTCAACGCTGTCAAACGTCAACCGCACAAACGACGTGGTCGTCGCCGTGTCCATGGTCGTCGACGCTGCCTTGCGGTGCTCGACCGAGAACTTGCGCGACAGCTCCATGACGCGAGCACCAACGCTCAGGACCTCGCGACACACCGCGAATCGTCGATAGGGATTCTCCGCTTCCGACGACGTCGCGTGTGTGCTTCCGCGGCTGCTCCCGACGAGTAGCAGCTCGCGTTCGACCAGTGTTGGCTCTATGTGGACATGGTCCACTAGCAAGTGCGGCGTCGCGTCGGCATCACGGGAAACCATCGATTCTTCAAAGTGCTCGGGTGCGCCAGGCGACAGCCACACGGGGAGGTAGGCTCCGCACCGGTGCGCACTCATTGCGTCGAGCTTGCTGCCATCACTGCCGGACCACAGAGGAGCTGACGAGGTCGAATGAAGCCGAGCGGCCGAGGCTGCGTAGAGCATCATCTGCGACGGCGACAACGAGATCTCGACGACGCCGTCGACCATGAGGCAGTGAAGCCCCTGCTCTTTGCAGGTTCGCATCGTTGGACGCACGTGGTTGGTCCAGCTCGGTGGGTCCGACAGCACTTGATACACGGACGCTTCCATGAACAACGTGGGCGAATTCACGGCCCCGCACGTCAGCAGACAAGCACGTAGGAACGCCATGCGCCGGCGAAGCCCTGTGCAGTGGCGCCACCATCGCTGCACGCACACGACGGCCCGCAGGATCGTGACCTCGAGCGCGTCGCGTTGACAGTGGCATCGCACGGCTCGCCACGCACTTTGGATCGTCACGGCGGCATGGATCTGGCGCGTCTGCTCGTACGAGAGCGCAAAGCGTGCGCTCACGTTCGTGAGGACCAGTGTGCGGTCGAGCGATGCCATGAGTTGGAGGTACATGTCGATACTCCACGGCACGAACACGCGCATGCGTGTGTAGTCCGTGGGACGATGGCCCTCGACATGACTGCTGCCACCCAAGGTCGCTGCATGGACGCGTTGCGTTCGAATGGCCTTTCGTGGTGGGAGCAAACGATTGAGTTTACGGCGCTCGGGTCGCGTCGGCGCGTGGCCTCGCACGCGGATCGCGACGCGTGATAGCGAAAACGACGTGCGCGGCTTGGCTTTTTGCTGCTGTTGCTTCAAACACGCAGTGAGGATTTTGCGGTTGACGTTCACGAGTCGCTGCTGAAGTTCGTGCGAGAGGTGGCCGATCTGAACAAGCTCCGCGCGCTGCGGCGGCTTGATCGGTGCGTTGGTCTGGTGTTGAGTCTGATGTTGCTGCTTCAAGCGTTTGAGCATGGCGAGATCGTGCTGGATCAGCTGCTTCTCCGTGACGAGCACGTGGGTCTCGAGGCCGTGATCCTTCCAGAAGATCCGCACGAGCGGCGGCAGGAGGGTCTTTTTGAGCGCTCCAATGGCAGCGTTGTCGCGCTGGATACTCTGTGCTGTCGAAGGCGGGGATTGCTCTGGTAATGTCGTCCGCGGAGACGAGACCGGGGACGCGAACACGACGCGCGACTGGCTTGGTGTTCGCAGTACGCTCACGCCCGAATGCACGCAGCGCCGGCGCAAAAACGCCTCCCGGTCGGAACGTGCCAAGCCCATGAGGACCGGATCGCGGTGGAAAGTTTTCAGCGCCATCTCCAGCAGCTCGTCTTCAAATGGTGCCGTGTAGTAGATAAAAATCTCTTGGTGATCATGGAGGAGCTGCTGGCTGCGGTATCGGTACCGCTGGTACACCATTTGACACCAGAAGCGGATCTTCTTGACCGCGATCGCTTGCTTTTTGACGCGATGCCGTACGCGCCACTGCTGCACGAGCGCCACGAGCTTGCGCAGGCCTCGATGGGCGCCGCCCGTCATGAAGAGCGCGTCGTCCATGGGCCCCACCAGCAGATCCTGCTGGCCCTGGAGCGTAACAAGCTGTGCAAACTCGGCGCGAATCCCGCGGCGGAACAAGTAGCCACGGATCGCCGACTGCACGCGCACGACGAGCCGTCGGATGCGCTTGTAGAGCGGGAGTCGGCGCAAGCGAGACAAGTGCCCGCGCACTACGCGTTGCGCGACGACCGAGGGGCTGTTGCTCGCGTAGAGCTTGTGAATTGCTGCTTCTGTTCGTGTTATGTACGCGATCGCGATGGCTTCGTTTTCTTCAAAGTCATTCGGAACACTCAGTGCATCACCAACAAAGAGCCGCACGTTCTGCGCACCGAAGCGGATGCTACGGCCAGTGTGCTTGATGTATTCGACGTCCGTGATGACATGATCATTGAGGGCCTTCAGCGAGAGCGGCAGTTTATTGATGAGAAACTCGCGGGCGTTCACTTGTGACATGATCGGATTGCCGTCAACCGTGAGCCAGAGCAGCTTGGGGCAGTGCACGAGTCCTTCGAGCGAGCGCCAAGTCGCGAGACTGTTTCCCGACAGAAACAGCAACGTGAGGCTGCGGAACTTGGGCCAAAAGGCGCTAGGTAGCGACGGCAGATGTGAGATGGCGTTGGCATTGAGGTTGAGAAGCCGGAGCGTCTTGGACGAGCACGCGATCGGCGTAATGTCGTCAATTGAGTTGTTCGGCAGGCTCAAAACCGTGAGGTAGTCGTATCCCGACGACGCAAACATGACCTCGAGGCTTCGCAATCCTTCGTGAGGGCGCTCGAGGATGTGCTGCTGCCAGCGAGCGAGGTCGTCTTCGAGTTCATCCTGGGTCGGGTCGTCGTCATCATTGCCGTTGCTTGCGTTCTCGACGTCCGTCTCGAATTGCTGCAACTCAGCAAAACCACTGTCGTGCGGCTCCTCTGTCTCTTCCCTATCGTCTCCATCGTCAAGTGCTCCTCTCTGCGTGGGCGTACGATGCGGCATCTCCACTCGCTTGCGACTTCCATCCGCTTGACTATGCTTAGGTGACACCGTTTCAGGATCCGTTCACCCGTCGTGTACCTCCGGATCTGGAGCCGATGAAACTGCAATCAACTGGGTGGGAACACCAAATCTGCCTCGCGAGAGATCCCAGTAACTGCTGTAACATTCCCATAGTTTCTGTTCATTTCTCGTGATATTTCTACGCACCTTGACACTACCCAGCGAATAGAGCCATTTACACCAAGGTGCACTCATGGTTCACCGGTCTCTTTCATCTCCACGTCTTCATTTTCATCGGGATGTGGAGAAGCAGGGCACATCTCTTCGTCCGGCTCGTCAGCATTGTCGGCTGGCATTGGTGCCTTCGAGGCTGCTTTTCCCACCTTCGCCTTCTTCGATGGCTTTGCGTCTGGAGTCCCGACGGAGTCTCCATCTGCGCCACCTTCGGATTTGTCTCTCTTGGTGTATGGTTTGCGTTTCCGTTGAATCTTCGGGTTTGGTGCGGGCAACCACGTCGTACTTGCAGCGATAATAGCTCCAATAGCAGCAGCTTCGAGCTCCGTCTGCCTGCGGAGAGACTCTTCAGCGGATAAGCCATCGTCTGACGCCTCAAGCGCTTGCATGTACTCTTCGAGGGTGCGTACACATGAGCAAGTGAGTGGCAACTTGGTGTACTCGTTCAGGAGTGCTTTTAAGCGGGATGTCTTCTGCGTCTGGCTTGCTTGCTTGCCCAGTGTCTTGTGTGCCTTTGTTATCCACACGTCTACGCGACCAATGATCGACCGGAGTGGCGCCACAGCCTTCGCTGGATCAATTAAATGGTGCTCGTTGGCGTACACGATAGCCACCATCAGCGTCTCTCTCGATGGGCGCTCTTGCAGCAGCGAGACCGTAACCAACGCCCAGCCAACAGCACGGAGGAGGGTCTCGTACACTTTCACCTCAGGAAAGTGGGATATTTCCTTGGCCTTGGCGTCTGTGAGGACCTCTGTAAACTCTGGTGAGAGAAAGCAGAGATCGTCCGATGATGTCGTTGGCGCCAGGAACTTGTGGCGAAGCAAACTGGAGGGCGTATTGATCAAGTGGATAACTCGATGAATCCACGTTTTCGCACGAGGCAGGCCATGCTGACGGATCACATAAGCTCGCTTCAAGTCATCCAGCGTAGTTTGCGTAGCTGCCAGACGCTCCTTGCCAATTCGAATCATTACTTGAAGCTCATCCACTTGGGCTTTCACTTCGGCGTGCTCACTCTTCATCTTCGCTAGTTGTTGCTCAACACCCCCAGCCACAAGAAGCGCGGATAATCGCTCTCGATTTTCCGACAGCTTGGCCAGCATTGGCGCTAGCATGTTCGGCATCATATCCGGGACAGCAAGTGTTGGAGCGACTGCAGCACCTGGCTTCTCGGTTGATACTGGTAGCACGTTCGCTGTGCTTTCAACGGATGTGCTGGCTTGATTGGAGATGGGTGTTGCTGCAGTCGCCGCCGTCGGTGTTGAGCCGTGGGCAGATCCCGGCTGCTTGGTCACATCTCCTTGAATGACTCCGAACTTTGCCGATGGCAACAGAATGTTGGGGTATCGCTGCACGAACGCAAGAGTATCCATCGGTACGTTGGGAATGGTAGGAGTTGTCGTCGGAGTTGACGCCGGCGGCGCAGGAGCGGCTGCCATCGGTAGCGTCACGGTGAGCGATGGAGGCAGACTAGCTGCTGTCGATGGTGTGTTAGTCTGAGAACTGTTGGATGCGCTCGTGCTATCGGAAGCAACCGGGACCGGTGATGGTAGTGCTGCTGCTGCTGCTTCGAATGGGTTCTGAAGTGTAGTGAAGCAAGACTTTGCCCTCTCGATGTCGTCGATGCGCGCACGGAGTTGGTTCATGTGGTTGTTACAGCTGAAAAGCAGCATCTCGCTGCGCTCAACCGCTTTTTCCTCGCGTTTAATTTTACGCTGGGTTGCTGCGTGCTGCTTCTCGTAGCTTTTCCCATAGTCGTTATCGGTCCATAGGGTAGGCTGGCCTTCGACTGCGCGAAGGAGCGCGCTCTCAAGTTCTTGCAAGATGGAGCACGACGGGCATGTGTAGTTCTCGACTTTTTCAGCTTTCTCTTTGGACATGCCGATGCAGTTGTCGTGGAACCAGTCATCGCAGTAATCGCAGCCGATCATGAATCCATCGTACGGTTGTCGACACACGCAATAGCGCTCAGTGGCAGACTTGAGAACGTCGCGATGCATGTCCAAATCAATCACGAGGCGAGCACGGTCGTACTCGTCCAGCAAGCCGACCAATGTTGCAATACGTGCTTGGCCACTCTCAAGACCAGAAGCAAGAACTCGCTTTTCCCAGTCGATTGCTAACTCAACGTGCTCCTTCAACATATCAAACGCTGGAAGTTCAATCGCAATCTCATCACCTTCTTCCACGAGAGATTTTGCCACGGCCATCGTCAATCGGTTGACATGCTTCGTCATGAGGCCCTTGAGTCGTTTCTTTAGTTTCGCCAGCCACAGCTTCGCTTTCTTCAGCTCATCCACGATGATTTTGAAGGATTCTGGTTCCAGAAGAAGGCTGTACGCCTCGCTCAGTAGTCTTTGAATCTCGTCAATGGGTGCATGCTTGTCCTCCATCGATTTAGTCACTCTTGCCATCCACGCTTGAACGACGCGGTCTTGCATCACAAGATATGGAAGCGGCCACAAAAGCTTCTGGAGCAAATCAATTGTGCTATCATCGAAGGTTGTTAGCTCGGCTCGCATAGCGCTAAGGCGCACTTCAAGTTGAGATCCCTTTACAACAAGGTCCTTGATGGGTAGCGCCTCATTGTAGAAGATCGACCGTGCGCTTTGAAGCCACTCGAGAAGCTCCATGACTATGGCCAAGCCATTTTGCTCTGGAGCCACGGCGTTGAAGAGACAGCCTTCATCCAAGGTCTGAGCGATCAGGTCGTGCCAAGACTCCAGCTGTTTGACAGCGTCGTCGGCAGACCCATTGCCTTGAAGTGTTAGGTCTTGAGTCGTCGTTGATACCAAAAGCTCATCGAGCTTCTTTTTGTCATCCTTTGTCTCGACTGCGTTCACCGAAGCAATACTTTCTTCGACTAAGGTGAGCAAGGGATCGAGCACAGAAAAGCTCCGTGCACTCTTCTTATGTTCATCCGTTTGCTCCTCGTCCGATGCGCTGTCCGAAGTTTTCTTCTGGCACCCCGCTTCGCGCCGGATACTGTCGATAATCTGATCAACCTTGAATGGCTCTGCGACAAATGCAATGGGAGAACTGACGGGAGGTGTGGTCTCACTCTTGTTCGTCGAAGATCCAGAAAGCTCCCCATCAGTGCCAGATGACATACTTGCTGTAGGATCAGCCGCAGCTTTTGTGTCTTCACTTGAAACTGTCGAATCCTCATGTTGCGTCGCGTTCGGATCAGTTGTCTCAGACTTGACCGTTGGCATCTTGGAGCTATC
This sequence comes from Pythium angustatum, assembly GCA_023337915.1. Lineage (NCBI taxonomy): Eukaryota > Oomycota > Peronosporomycetes > Pythiales > Pythiaceae > Pythium > Pythium angustatum. Next base: position 4,965 of record JAADXQ010000010.1, on the reverse strand, counting down.
ACCCACACTATCGGACTCAGCTGTCGTTACACCGTTATCGCTAGCGACAAGCTTCTTCTTTGCTTCAGTGAATCTTTCGAAGATTGACATGTCGTGAGTTTTGAGACCCATACCCACAGTGGCGACCAAGGTTGGCGCACGCCCCGCAACAACATCAATCGCTCTTTGTTGCCACATAGCGATGTCCTCGAGCTCTCGTGACAGGATTCGGATCTCCTCAGGAAAGTGGAAGCGGAGCCCACACGATTCGTCTTGTAAAGTCTTCAGATCATCCAAACTTGTCGTGTGTTTCGACATGCGCTTCTTTCTGGACTGACGAGGCGGTATTGCCTCTCGTACCCGCTCTGCCCATTCTTTCTCAGCGTGAACTATCTCAAATAGTTCTACCGCTTCGTCGAATACAACCGGGAGCCCGGCGACTTTGTCAAGAACACTGCACGCGTGAGAAAAGTCGCCAAGAGGCTTCGAAGCACTCAGCGCAACTGGAGCCGGTGCCATCGCCTCATCCCCGTCGCCATTTTCTTTCTGTTCTTGTCTGCTCTCGTCCACTTGGATTGTCACCGCATCACGCACTCCGATCTTCACCAAGGTGCTTGAAGCCTCCAGCTGGGCCTGTGAAGTGATACTCAGAATCTCCTCTAAACGGGATGTGTAGAACTCGACGTTCACGACGAGTTTTTCAGCTTTCTCCATCAGTTTGTGCACGGAGTCGGCTGGTTTCTTGCCCTTAATGAATGCTGCAGTTGCCTCTGATCGACTTCTCGTGTTGGTTGTAGACTCAAGTACAGCGCCCGAGTCAAAGTTTACCAGGATTTCGGGTGACGCTCCAGACGTGAATATCTTCTCGAATGTGTTCGGGCCAACAATGTCACGAATCTCGTTGATCCATCGCCGAGCTGTGTCCAATGCCGCATGAATGTCTCGTTCGATTTGCGGCTTCCAACGAGACTGCTTCTTCGTGTGGAGGTGCTTGCGAATCTCCTTTGCTTCTTCAGCCATGTCTTCGAGCTCTTGAAATGGCTTCTTCGCCGCAAGCATCGCAACTGCATTGGTGCACCATTCTCGCGCAGAAATTTCAGCTTCGAGAAACTTCTGTTCTTCCATGTCCACTGGCATCGCGTGGCCTTCCTCACGAAGCTCCTTAAGTTGGGTCAGAGAGACATCAGCGCCACCTTCAATCGCCTCCTTGACCTTTTCTGCCCACTCATCCGCACACTCCAGAAGATCTTGCATTTCGTAAACTTCGGCACTGTCTTCGCATGGAGCGTCATCAACCAGAGCGCGAATTGCTTGAAGGTCCATTTTCTTCGGGTCCGGACCCCCTCGTCTTGAAGCGCGCCTTTTCGGGATACACTTGCGAACTTTTGCGAGCCAGCTTTGCGCGTTCAGCATCTTCTGTTGGAAGAGGTCAACTTCTTTCTCGAAATTCACAGGGATGAGTTCGATTCGTGCGATCACTTCCCGCATCGCCGTCAGATTCACCTTATCTTCAGTCAACATCGTCAAGATTGTGGACTTCATCTCACGAGCTTCTTCCAGAATCGATGTGAATTCCGCTTTCTCTGGGTAATTGACCACCACAGCGACGACTGCTGCGTACAACTCCTCGAGCTCTTCCAGATCACACTTCGCTTGGTTGCGGCGATGGTTGCGCTCGAAGGCATCCTTAAGCCGTCCATACGCTCCATCGAACTCCCGTAGCCGCATCTCCAGGTCAGCTTTGTTTGGAGTATCAAACATTAGATCTTCAGCTTCATACACGAGCTCCTCCAGCTCAATGCGATCGACCTCTCGGGTTTTCACGTCCTCGAACGCCGTGAGCCACTTCGTAAAGCGATTCACGAGACGCTCCAAGACGCCAAGCTCAGTCGCCGCGATCCCACTCAACGCCGCTTTTGCTAGCAGTTGAGCCATGTCACGGTACTCGTCCATCGTGATGCGATCGAGGCGCATTGTTCGATAGAACGAAGCGATCCACTGGGCCTCAACCTCGGCCGGATTGTTCGCTCGAGTCGCGGTGGCTGACTCGACCGTCGGGACGGCGTGTTTGGGCACCTCCATGCTGTGTCGTGCATAGAGCGAGCACGCCGCATCGGTTGTATTGTAGTCGAAGCGATGCAAGTACTGTAACGCAAGACAAGTAATCTGCTCGTCCGTGTCAAAAGTGGATCCATCGCGAAGCGACCGTGCCAATTTGAGGTACTTTTCCAAGTCACCCCCCAAAGCTGTGCGAAGCGAACAGGAGGGAAAGCATACCGTTAACGATGTTGCTCTCAAGGATCGAGACGCATCAATCGGCGCTACCACGTACCGTTCGCGCGATCCAGCGAGTACCGGGGTTTCGACAGGTGCATGACCTTGAGCATCTTGTGGGCGCGGTCGGACTCCGCCAACACCGGCTTCTCCCGTAGCTCCGGGAGCGTCGCCTGGTACCTCTTCCCCACGCGCGAGCGGATCGCGATGAACTGTGAGCCGGTGTTCGCCGTGGCGCCGTTGGTACCGGTAGCACTGCCGCCCAAACTTTCCCTCGAGCCAGCGCTGTCATGGGACGACGGCGACCCGTCGGCCTCGCGCGCTACGGCCGACACGCCAGCACGACCTGAGGCTGCCCCGCCCCCGGTCTGACCGGCTACTGTTCCCCTGCGGTTCATGTCCGTTGCGTGCGCGGCGCGTAGAGCGTGCGTGCGTGGAGCCGAGAGGAGTACGGCCTCTCGCTTTGCTTTCACCCTCGACAGCTTTTTCCGCACTCCATGCACGACGCCCACGCCCCAAGGTGAACAAAATGTGAACGTGATGTGGATTGGACGAAATTATCCAATTATTTGATTGGCAGAAATAGAGTGTGTGTACTGCACCGTCTTTTGTCACCAGTGACTCGAAACCGTGCCACATGCAACATTCGTGCAACCGCAACGAGTGATGGTCTCCGTTTGGCACACCTTGAGTTCTTTTCTTCGGCCCCCTCTGTTCTTGCCAGTGTGGATAATGGCGGGCGAGGCGACGGCGATCAAGGCCGAGCCAGGCGGTGTGACAAAGGCGCCGTCCGCGGCGGGGCCACTGTCTATGGATCTGCCACTCCTGAGCGACACGCACGAACGAATTGTGGACTTCTCCAAGATCTACCAGCGCAGTAACGACGAGGACGTGTACGACTCGCTGCTCGACCTCTCGGAGGAGCTCGCGGGCATCGCGTCGTTGCAGGCTGAACAGCGCGAGCGCCGCGCGCTGGAGGGCAAGCAAGAGCGACTCGCGTACGCGGTCGACCAGCTCACGCTGCTAACAACCTCCAGTGAAAATGGCGGTGGCATCGCTGGTGACGCGTCGACCAACAAGACGGCGCTCGCGAAGCAGCAGTTGCTGCAGGTGTCGCGCACGCGCGAAAGCAAAGGGAAGCCCATGCGCCGCTTTCAAGGATCGACGATGTCGCCGTTTGAGCATGCGCTTGCACAAAACGCGGCGACGCAGGTGGTCCATGATGGTGATCGCAATGACGACGCGCTGTACGTGAAGGTTCAGCAGATCGCATGGGAAGACGACATCATGTGGGGGATCGATTTCGGCACCAAGACAGCACAAGATAGTGACGAAGCTGGCACGATTGAAGAGAAGGACAGTGATGAAGTGCCTACCAGTGTTGGGGACCCGTCTCGTACGAATGGATACGGCACACCATTTGGAAGAAGCTCCTCGAGTGAAACCAACAATCGCGGTTCGACAACTCGTTCGGACCTATCAACGGCTTCCTCCAAAGGATGGAAGACTTTATCTTACAAAGAAATGTACCCCCGCCGCAAAATGCCGACGGCTGACACGCCATGGGCGCCCACGTACTCGGATGCAGATTTCGATATGACGAAGCCACGCAATTATCGATGGGAGATCCCAGCGAACGGCATCTCGAAGACGAGCCACACCAAAGTGCACCAAGAGTCTAATAAGAGCGAACGATCAATGGTCGCCAAGCTCCCGTGCCCGCTCAACAAAGAACTGGACGACGGTTCGTGGGTGGCAGCGATTGGTTGGAATTCGACGCAAGACATGCCAGAGAGCAAGCTGATCCTTGATGACAACGATGCATCGCTGATTCTCACCGTTCCAGACATGGATGATGTTCGTCCGACGCTGCGTATTCCTGAACGAAAGCTTGGCGCGGCTGAGATCAAGCTGGAGCAGCTGGACAAACAGCGTCGGGAAAAGAAGCAGCGAATTGATGCTGTCATGGGCAATCTCGAATTTGGTGATGAAACGGCCGAAGGACGGTTGGGCACCGAAGGTGGTAAGAAGAACAAGGACAGCCGTGTCGTCAAGAACATCGGACATGTCCACCACTCACTTCCCGCCATCAAGCTGTCGATGACAAAGCCCGAGTTGCCCAAAGCCAAACTGCGCGAGTTCCACCGCCCTCGCAGCAAGTTCAAGATCAACGAGCGCATGGTGTTCTCCCCACCGCCGGTTGTTCCTGTGCCGCCAGTTGAAGAAGGTGCGGTCGTGACCCAGATCAAGAAGAGCTCCGACTTGAACTTGACCGCTGGTGGCAAGATTATTCTCGTCGAGTACACGGAACAGAACCCACCGATGCTGTCGAACCCGGGCATGGCATCGCGTATTCTTCACTATTGGCGGCCACCAGACCATGAAGATGATGGACCTGTCGGCAAGAAGAAGGTGAAGAAGGCGAAGCCGAAGGCACCGGAAGTGAAGATGGGTCAGGTCATTACCCTCGGTCACCACGACGAGACTCCGTTCGTTGGCGACGTTCCGCCGGGTCGTGTGGTGACGTCTCTGCTCTCGAAGCTGTACAAGGTGCCGATCTTCCAGCACAAGCCTGTGGCGCCGTTTGCGCCGTCGACGTCTGTTCGAGAGAGCGGTCAGAATGAGTTGTTTTTGCTGAGTCGTGCTGTGTCGAAGAGCAAGAAAGGAGCAGCGATCGGTGAAAGTTCGAAGACGACGATGTTTATCTTTGAG
>JAADXQ010000009.1:0-86496 GCA_023337915.1 Pythium angustatum | reverse complement strand
CTGACAACTATACTGCCAGGGCACTAAACCTTTTACCCTGTGCGCATAGAGTTTGAGTATGGCCAAGGTTGAGGCTCGGTTGCTCCGCTTGCGCGGAGCACCCTCGGCTTAACCTTGGTAGCCGAGGGGGTTTGTTTGAACTCTATCCTCGGCCTGCGCCTGCGGAGCCGAGCTAGATGGGCATGATCGACAGTCATTATAACGAGGGGAGGGATGAACCGTCGAATGGATTTTGGTGTAGTTTCACTGGATTTTGAGTATTTCTGACTGGACTTTGAGACTTCTCTCTCTAATGAGCTCACATACAGTCACATGAAGCTGTGGGTTGTTTCCTACCCGCACCAAGCCACTTCCATCGCGGCTCCTTTTTCCTTGCTCCCTTAGATGCGCACGTCAGAGCCGTGGCCCGTGAACCCACTACGGCACTTGCAGCCGGCCGCCAGGCACTCGCCACGGCCGCTGCAGTTCTTAAAGCAGTGCGAGAGGTCGCGACGTTGGCGGCGCTTGAGACTTGGGCCTCGAGACGCGCATCCAACTCGCGGCGGCACTCGCGCAAGTACGTGAGTTTGGCGCCGTCGACGACCGAGAGGTCGTTGAGCAGCACGGCGTCGGCGGCGCAGACAGTGGCAATGAACGACGGCGTGTCACGCACGTACTTGGCACAGGTCGCGACGCTCTTGATGACACGCGCGCAGAGCTGCGTGGCACGCTTCGTGGTCACGACCGTGGCCGTCGTGGCCGTCGGGGTCGGGGTGGCAGTGGAAGTCGTGGTCGTGCCACTGACAGAGACAGCAGTCGCGTTCGTGCCACGGACCACTTGCATCGTGGCACTCGCGTGCGTGCCAGCAACGGACGCATCTGCTGTGACCGGTGCGACCTCAACGCGACCGGCCGTGTACTCACGGTTCTCGTCGAGCCGACTCCGCAGTGCCAGTGGCTTGAGCACCGGCGCAAACGCCTGCAGCGGAATCGCGTCGGCCGTGACCACAGCGTACCCCTGGCGGAGCAGCGGTACCGGTTCCAAAAAACCGGTACACAGTGGATCACTACAACCGGTTCCAAACTGGTAATGTTCGGCGCACCCATTTTGGGAACAGCCAATCAGCATCGTCCAAATCTGGTCGATTTACGTCACCCAACCGCTGCCCAAACTCTCAGCTTCGCTTCGAGAACACGATTTGCTTGGTGCTTGCATGGGTGAAATATTTCGTGCCGAGGCAGATCTCACTACACTAACGAAACGTGATTTGCTGTGCCGACGCACCAAGCAAATGCCATGGCAAGCACAGTCGTTAGCGTCCACTCTGAAGGTTTGGGTGCTTCTCAAGGCCTTACCAGCACTCCCGGTTTTAACGTGTTCTGATTGGTTGAAATTTTGCCTTGGGGATTCAGCGCAGAACAAGACGAACAACCTCGATGCTCATTCTGGGACAAGACGGCAAAGAAACATGAGCGTTGCTTTCTTTGGGGACGGGGGCTCATACTCGTCACCTGCAGTAGCGACGCGGAGCAACCGTGCGCCCAATGAAGCTGCCACTGCGACAGACGCCGTCACACCGGCGTCAATGACTCCTCTACACTCCAGCATCGATCGCATCAACGCTGCGCTGGAAGCGGCACTGGCACAGTCTCCACCGCCGACCGGTACAGGGCGTGTGTGCCACGCAACGGAAGACGAGTGGAACGCGTTCGCAGACAGCGAGGATCCAATCGTTCGACTCAATTATCTTGCATGGTTTCCTGCCACTGGCGAGATCCACATCATCGAGTTTGCCGACGCTCCACACGAGAAGTATATTGTTGAGTTTACACAAGGTACTTCCTTTGCCGAGCGAAATGTCCGTTTGTGGCTTCAAGGATACGGCGCCGCCAAGAATTCTCAGGGGCGACAATGGTGTCCAGACCTCAGTTATGGACCACGCCACACAACCCCGGGCTCTGTGCTTCCACCAGGCGTTCCAATATTTGACGACTTTCGGACCATCAAGATTGAAGTTGGCGTCTCTCAGCCGTGGGGCATGGCACACGGACAACTCGACCACAAGGCGATATCGATATGGGCTGGGATGCCAGGAGTTGAGTACGTGCTGTGTGTGAAGTTCGATCCCGACTTTGCGCATGCCGAATACAAGTTGTACGATGCTCGCGTCCATCCACTCGCGCAGCTGGCTCCACTCCCAATCATCGCTCCAAGAACGGTGATCCAGTTGGACGGACGTCGACTCCTTGGTATTCCGCCAGGGATAGCGCTCCCGGTAGGGTTTCCTGCAACTCTGTCGGTGGATTTGTACTCTCCATTGGTCTGGGCAATGCGTTAATCAGACGCCTTGCAATCTCTTGCGCAGCGAGTACCGAGTAATCTGATTGAATCAAGAGAATCATGAATTCATGCAACCACGGCCTTGCGCTCCGCGGCATGCGACGCGCCAGTGCCCCTTCACGTTCACGAAGCGCGTTCACCACGTCCATGCTGGCGTGGCTCGTCGACCACCTCGATATCCGCCTCGCCCAGCACCGCGTCATTTGTGGGGCTGCGATGCTGGGCTTCTTCTTTCTGATGAGAAGCTCCGAGTACCTGTCAGTGCGTGGTCGTCACCGGCACTACACCTTACAAGTACGCGACGTCGAGGTCCTCGACGTAGATGACAAGCCAGCAGTATCCGCCGCACTCGCCACCTCGGTCACGGCACAGTTCCGTGGCAGCAAGACGGACCAAGCGGGCGTGGGGGTCTCGCGCGTCCTCAAGACATCAGGTCACCCAGTACTGTGCCCAGTCCGCGCGGCAATGCTCCTCCTACATCACGCAAAACAAGCAGGCTTAAAGCCCGAAGATCCGTTGTGTTCGTTTGCTCCGTCTCTGCTGCTCAAGGCGGAAGTGATGTCAATGCTCACTCGGGCAATAGCTGCAGGTACAGGCGCCAAGGATAGCAACTTCTCGTGCCACTCCCTCCGTAGTGGCAGTGCGACGGCGCTCCTCGCCGCTGGAGTCGACAGCACGCTCGTCATGCTTCACGGACGCTGGCGATCGGACGTGTTTCACCGCTATACCCGACTCACGCAAGCCACCGGGGCCTCGCTCGCGACCCGAATGACGGAAGGCGCGCCAAGGCCATCGTCGACTTCCTCCTAGCTCTATGGTCACTCGCTTTGCATGTGGGGTTCACGCCTACAGCGTGCACAGCATTCTGCTAGAGACTAGTCGGAATAGATGATGGTTTTGGCCCCAACCCTCTCTCGATCTTCTCGCAATGCCTCACGTTCTCTCCCGACTCACTCCAAGTTCCATCGGGTCTCTCGAGACTGCTGCAGTGGTGATGTGGAGGCTCCGTGCGGGTCGGAGGGTCTTGATGGTTTTCGTGGAGCTACAGTAAAAGTAGCGGTTGGCATCGATCACCAGAGGGAGACGATGACTGTCCGTCGTTTGTCGTTGGAGCTCAGCGTGGTGAGCTCGTGTTACGTGCCATCTGTGGAGACGGGATCATCGTGTCCTGTGGGCGTTCGGTCATGAGCTTTCGTCTCGAACGCCGACGCCACTTGCTCTCTCTCTACACCAGTTGCTGACGTGGACCAGACACCGGCGAGTCCGCCCCACCCGGTCGTGGTTCCTGTTGTTGGATACGGTATAAAAGTCGCTCAAACTCCGAGTACGACTGGGTCGTGAAAGGGAGCGTGTGGCGTGCTCTCTCTCGCATTTGTCCTCTCCTCTCCTCTGTCTCTCGCCCTCGGATCCAACCTGTCCTGTCCTTTTCGCATGAACAAGAACAGAAACACCTGGTTGATTGCGTCTCATCAACAGCTGAGTTGGGTGGGTACACCCGTTCGTCATGTGCCACGTGAGACTCTTGCTTCGGCTCTGAACGAACGCGACCGGGTCTCAGCCCCTAGAGTCTGATCACGGAGTCAGCCTTGATTGCATGCGGTAGAGATCGAGCGAGACAGCGAACGTTACTAGGATCCGAATCCGCGCTCTCTTTCCTTCTCCATAGAGTGACTGGTTGCCAATCTAGTCCTACGCTAGGGGACAGCGCCTGCACGGCCTCGCACGCAGCTGCGGCGAGCTGCCTGTCCACCCTCTGGTCCCAGAACGTCCGAGACGCCAACTCGCGAGTCGGTATCTCTTTTGTGCGTCTGGCGATCGCAAGAGAGAGCATGGATCTCAGGATCGCTCCTATTATAATAGGATCCGTCGCTCCTCTCACTCTCTCTCTCTCGTCCAACCCATCTAACCGTCTGAGTTCCGTATCGTTGATGAGTCCCGTCTTCGTATTCTCGTTCGAGACTAGATGGTATGATCAAGATGTGGCGCACAAGCTTCAACGCTTGAGGATCGAATAAAATTTAGCAACGGCTTCGATGTTCCTGTCGTCAAGTCTCATGACTGTAAAAGTGCGTTCGTGTGACCCCGGCAACTACCTTGCCAGTGCCGACAACTCATGCTGAAAACCCTCAACTGTCTACCAGCCAGCTGCCAGAACAGTCACCAAGAAGGGCTCAGACTTGGCTCTCAGACACTCAGAGAGTAGTGTCCCCACCTGCCACGTGGAGCACCTGCACCCAGCCGTGAGGATATCGGAGACCAAGCGAAATGATCGTAAACTCGCATCAACAGCGATCAAGATCTGATGGGATCGAATCACATGTGGCTGGTCCAGGCCAGCAACTGGTTTTGACGAGAGTGCATGTGAGACGAAAAGCTCATGACCAAACGCTCTCATGACACGACGACTCGGTCTCCGCAGATGGCACGTGGCACGAGCTCACCACGGTCACCACGCTGAGCTCCAACGACAAACGAACGGACAGTCATCGTCTCCCTCTGGTGATCGATGCCAACCGCTACTACGACTACAGCTCTACCAAAACCCTCCGGCCCTCCACATCCTCAACTCTCTACCAGCCAGCTGACAGACCAATCACTACGTTGGCAGGGCAGAGGGTGGTGTCCCCACATGGCATGCCGAACGGAAGGTTGAGCCTTGAGTTCCCGCCTTGAACGCGTCCACGACCCACTGCGGCCTCTCGTACGCCAAGGCACACGGCTTTGAATAGCAACCTCGCCGCGCCCCAACCACGACACCTCACTCCACTTTTCTCTCACTGCCCCACACAGCAGTACCTCTCCACCCTCTCCCCCTGACAGCCTCCCCACGGCTGCACCTCGTACACCTCCTCGTACAGTGTACCACCTCCATCCTCACGTGACCTGAAGCACCATGCACGTCCCATCGCTCCTCAAGTCGCTCCTCGCTGCGGTCGTCCTGGTCGCCACGGCCACCCACGTCGACGCCACCACGACCACCGCTACCACCACCAAGCCCTGCGTCACGGTCTCGTTCCGCAACGACAGCCCCACCACGACCGCTGGCGTCGGTGCGGCCACCCAGGGCGTGCCACCACCACCATCATCGTCCTCGTCGTCCCTCCCATCGTCACCGCTCATCCACGACGGACGCATCGTCACGGCCGTGGTCAAGCTCGACCCGTCGTTCGCGGCGAACCCGCCGACCCAAGTCGAGATCTCGGCGCCCGGTCTCCAGTTCGGACGCACGACCTTCACGTTCGACAAGCACGACAAGAGTACGTTCGAACAAGTCGTGACGTGCCGCACCGAGTCGGGCTCGGCCCCTGGCCAAGACGGTGCACGCGTGAACGTCCCCATCACGCTCACGTACAAACAAGGACCCGTCCCCAAAGAGACCCAGATCGTCCAGCGTCACGTCGTGAGTTCGGGTCGGTGCTCGGGCTGGGGCGACCCGCACCTCACGACCTTTGACGGCGTCGCGTACGACTTTCAGACGGCCGGCGTCTTCCGCCTCGTCCAGGCCGGGACCTTCCAGGTCCAGATCTTCCAAGAAAAGTGCGGACCCGTGAAGCAACTCCAGCAGCGTGCACCGAGCTGCTACCAGGGCGTTGCCGTCGCCTTCGGTGCGTCGGTCGCGCGCTTCTTCATTGTCGACGGCAAGCTCCGTGCGGCCAAAGGCTCGTCTGGTCTCCAGTGGCTCTCGGTCGAGAAGCTCGCAGCACCCACCACCGACGGCTACCGCGTCTTCACGAACGTCGACCACGCCACGTACGTCGACATCAACCTCGCGACGTGGGACACGTACAAGTACCCGTACTTGAACGTCGCGCTCCAGGTCTCGCCGTATTTCAAGTCGAGCTTGGTCCCAGTCTCGGGCCTCATGGGCAACTGGAACGGCGACCGTCGCGACGACCTCACCAACAACGACCAGCTCGCCGCGCTCCACGGTGTCAGTCTCAGCCACAACCTCTTTACGTGTGTCAACGACGGCTGTGCGCCGCTGCTGCGAGCCACGTCCCTCGAAGACACGAACGCGCTCGGTCTCCCGACGCACCAGCCGCTGCTGCACCAGGGCTACACGGTGGTCGCGGCCGACGCGATTCCGCTGCAGGCGTTTGCGTCGGTGCTCAAGCCACTGGCACTGCGGCGTCGGCTCGACGAGAACCGTGAGTACACGGCCGGTCGCGTCGAGGTCGCACCGGTCACGGCAGATGCGTCAGTTGCGTCAGTTGCTGGCACGAACGCGAGTGCCACGGTGCAAGCGGTCAGTGTCACGAACGCGACTGCTGTCTCTGTCGGTGACACGACCACGACTGCGCCGACGGTCACTATCACGGCCACTGCCACCACGGCCCCAACTGCCACGACGGCCACGACTGCCACGGTCGTGACCACGAAGCGTGCCACGCAGCTCTGCACGCGTGTCATCCAGAGCGTCGCGACCTGTGCCAAGTACGTGCGTGACACGCCGTCGTTCATTGCCACCGTCTGTGCCGCCGACGCCGTGCTGCTCAACGACCTCTCGGTCGTCGACGGCGCCAAGCTCACGTACTTGCGCGAGTGCCGCCGCGAGTTGGATGCGCGTCTCGAAGCCCAAGTCTCAAGCGCCGCCGACGTCGCGACGCTGCGTCGTGACCGCGCATCGCTCCAGTTTGGCGACCTGTCGCACTGCTTTAAGAACTGCAGCGGCCGTGGCGAGTGCCTGGCGGCCGGCTGCAAGTGCCGTGGTGGGTTCACGGGCCACGGCTGCGACGTGCGCATCTAATGAAGCAAGGAACAAGGAACGGAGCTGCGATGGAAGCGGCTTGATCTGGGTAGAGAAGACCCCACTACATATCATTCGTGTCGTGGCGTGCGAGCCAAGACCGTTGCGTACCGGTACAATGCAGTTCAGCGATCCTGCCATAGCAGTTGCCATGCAACGTCATCAACTCTTCGGCTCTGTGTCAATGACACAGTCATGGTGTCAGACTGACGTAGGATAGGAAACCACATAAGAAAGGACGCACTGGACTGGGAAAGTGGAGTCATGCCATGCCATTCGAATTCCCTTTATCCCTATATAGACCTTTGGAGAGCGACGCGCCTGTGGCACCGTGGCAGCTGCGCGTGGCGCGAGCGTCGTTGCTCAACTGACTGGCGCTGCGGCCAAATGAGTTTTGACTGTGATTGGAGAATCTGAGGCGAAGAGGATTCACTGGCGACAAGGTGACCATCACTCTGCTTCCGTCGGAGTGGATACACCGTGAGAGAAGGTGACGTGAAGGTTGCTCCACTGCCAAAGATCGGTTACACCAGTCCCTGTCGCAGCCCATCCTTCCCCTCTCTCTAAACCACTCACACACCGCCGACTTCAATTACAAGACCGCTCCGCTTGAAGCCCGCGGACTGATTCGTACGACCTTCGTGCAACCTCGTTCCCCTTCTCGCGTGTCATCGATCCCTCACGCAACCCAACCAACAACAGGAACGGAAATCTTTCGTCCTCACTCACTTTCCCTTTGAAGAGAAGCCGAAGAAAAGGAAAAGGAAAGGAAAAGGAAATCCCAAGCGACCGAAGGGAAAGCGACGCGCGCTCTCTCTCTGTCTCTCTCTTGCTCACTACGCTGTCGCCCATCGCTGCCCGCGCGCGCGTGCTGCTGTCCACGATGCTCGCGATCGTGCTGGTCGCGCTGATCTCGGTGCTCATCCCGCTCTCGCTCTGTGTCGTGCCGTCGTTTGCGCGCTACACGGTCTTCCCCTTGCTCTCGGCGCTGATCCACCGCTTCACGTCGGCCTATGTACTACCCACACTGCAAGTCGAGATTCTCTTTGGCTCGTTTGATGTGCGCGGCAAAGCCAAGCAGATTCGCGAGACGCTCAGTGGCGTCACGGTCTCGCTGCTTCAAGTGCAGCTCCAGCCCGAGTTTCTCAAGTCGCTCGCGCTCGAGAAGAAAGGCTCGGCGCCCGTGACGCTCAGTGACGTGGTGATCAAGGAAGTGTCGCTCCATCTTGGCAAGCCGTGGCGGGTGGTGATTGATATTAACAATGTCGATGTCCACGCCCACATGATTGACCCGAACGTCGACGCACTCGTGGAAGTCAAGGATGCCGTTGCCATGAAGATTGGCGAGGCTGCTATGTGGGTCACGCGTTTTGCGGGTCAGAAGGCCAAGGAAGACGCGAACCAGCAAGCGACGGAGCTGCCCGAGAACCAACGCGTGTTTGGCTTCAAGGACCGTGTGATGCAGCTCGTGGTTGCGCAGATTGATATTCAAGTGCGCGATGTGAACGTGGTCGTGGATGCGCCGTCGCGCCAGGCGGATCGCAAGCAGGAGACTCGCGTGCGTGTCGGACTGTCGGAACTCGAAGTGTTGTCGACCATTGTGCACGAGGACATTGACCAAGGCCGGGAGCTGATTCTCACGTCGACCGATATTCACGAGTCGCACAAGATCCGCATTGAAGAGTTTGCTGTAAGTGCCGGTGACGCTGTGGAAGAGTGGAAGGGGGTACCGAAGGACGATGACAAATCGATTGTGACGCTTCTCCACCTGCCGTCGCTTGAGTTGAACTTGGTGGTGCCACCGATGGCTCGTCTCTTGGGACTTGTACCGAACTACGCGCCGATTCCGTTGGAGAAGCGTGTTGCGGGCGTCGAGCTGCTGCTACCCGCGAGCAACCGTGTCACGTTGGAGAAGGCGGCCTTGGTGCGCGTGCTCCAGGATGCGTTTGTTCCGTACTCGGACTACCAGGTCGTGCTCAAGAACGCTCGCGATGTCGAAGCTGAAACTGTCGCACGTGATCCGGCCTCGAGTGAAGACGTTGCCTTCTATTTGGACGCGTTCAAGAAGGTCGAAACGGACACGAAGTTGGCGGCTGCTGAGAAGACGACGCTGCAGGAGAAGTTGCTCCAAGTGGAGTCGAAGCTGTCGTTGAATGATCTCATCAAGCTGCGCATGAAGAGCTTGGGACTTGACGTTTACTTCCGAGGACAAGACTGTCCAGGCATCGGATTGGACGAGAGCGTTGCGTTGGGCAACGACCTCAACGTGAAGCCAGAGAACATCATGTTTGACAAGATGGAGATTGCGCTGCGCCTGGACTCGTTCGTCGTTGACTTTCAAGAGAACCGTCGCTCGATGGCTGAGTTTTCGCTGTGTGAGTTTGGTGTCAACTTGAACCAGTTCACTCTCGCGCACGGCGGTGAGAAGATGCTCCGGGAAGTTGAGTTGACTTTGGACCAGATTATCTTCGGTATCATGCCTCCTGTTGCGTCCACCGTGGGTCCGGCTGAGTCGCCAGTTTCGAAGATCTTGTACGCCGATTTTACTCGCGTGACGTCTCTTCAAGACGCTACGACTCGCCCGCAGCAGATCACAGCGAAGGTGAAGCAATTCGAATCGGGCAAGCAGAACGTTGAAGCCGGTCTGCGAGGTATTCAGATTGTGGCCGTCGCACATGAGCTGCAATGCTTTTTGTTGTACGTGGACCGCCTCTCCACTGAGACCAGCCAAGCAATGTCTGCTGCGAAGCCGATGCCGACACTCCCACCTATCGAAAGCCAGCCGTCAACTCCGCCTTCGACACCAAGCTCAGCACAGCTTACCGCCGCTGCTGCTGCCGACTTGGCTCCGTTCGCCCTGCTCGGTGGCATGGATATCGACGTGGACTTGCTGATGGATGGCTGTCGCATTTTGATCCTGCCGTCAGAAGCGTACGAAGACGGAGTGTACGCGGAAATCGACTACGACAGCGCTATCGAGCACTCGACGAGACACGGGATGGGCAAGAGCCGAGTCGAAGTGCCCATTGGTTTGCACCTTGTTGTTGCCAGCTCGAAGAAGAAAGAGTTCGTCAAGTTGGAAGTCACGAAGTTCGGTCTAGTTGCACGGTACCTGGATGGAGTCGCCTCTGAAGAGGACGATACGGATTACCTACTCGCTCCGGCCAACTTCTCGTTCACCCATGAACTCGAAGCTGATAATGTCGATCCTCTCATTAACTGCCAGAAGCTGTCGGTCACGGTTCCCGACCTCGTGATGTCGTTCTCGGATTTGAGCCTGACTCTCATGTCTTCGTGTGGAGCTGCCCTTTCCGGAATCCAGACGACCACTCCTGAGCGAGCCCAACTTCGTTTGGAGATGCGATTGAAGCAAGAAGAACTACTCAAGCAAGCCGAGATCGACGCCGTCATCGAGCGTATCCGCCGGATGTTTGATGATATTGACGCTGACAAGAGTGGGCGCATTGAGCTTGGTGAACTACTTGTTCTGCTGCGTCGCGCGAAGGTCGCTGACTCTCTTCTGGAGCGTGAACTCGAATACTTCGTGCGGGTGCTCTTTAAGGAGATCGATCGAGACGGCAACGGGTTCATTGACTTTGACGAGCTTCGTGCATACCTCCGTCAAGATTTGTTGAGTGACGGTACCTCTCCAACGGAGGTCACACGCAGCGGTGAGCTTGATGGTTCGCTTAACTTGCGGGGTGGTGAGTACTGCACCCTCGACGAATTTGAGAAGCTCAGCGGAGGTGTGAAGCCCGCAAATCGATCGCAGATGGAAGAGATTGTCAAGAAACCGTTCTTCAGCGGACGCTTCTTCGATCTGTACGAGAGCGAAACGCACGCGTCGAAGGCGACATTGAACGGTCAGCGAGCGATCGACGTGCAGAAGAAGTTGATTCGTCTTCTAGGCAACTACGACGCTGCCGAGCTATGCTGGACTCTTCTGATCAACCCAGAACTGACCGATGAAGAGAAGTCGGATTGGTTGGGACAGACATCCATGTACTGCGGTGGAGTGAGCGAATACCAGAACGCAGCCAAGGTGATTGCTCGTCAGAAGTCAGATACCATTTTTTCTACTGCACTTCGTGAAGCGGAGGAGAAGATGCTTCTGTCGCACACTGCTCCAGCTGCCAAGAAGAAACTGAAGCTCTCCACTGATCTTAAGCTCGGTAACTTGCGCTTTGTGCTCACGGATCCTGAGCTTCCAGTGCAACACAGCCGTGGTTTCTTCGCGATTCAAGACGTGAAGGTGGCCGCCGAAATGAATGCAGGTGATATCAGCGTGAACGGCCCAGTTGATTGGTTTGGTGTTGCAACTTCTGGATCGTCCGAGTGGACTGCTCTCTTTGGTGTTCGTATCCAAGCCATGAGCTACACTGATCTTGGAAACGCAATGGAAGACATCATTGAGCCGTGGGAGTTGGTCGCGGGTTTGTCGTCATCCTTTGGCGAGAATGGCGTCGCAGTTCTTGTTGAGGCGGAGAAGCGATTCCAGATCAACGTGACGCCTGGTCTACTCAAGATGTACCGTGCCCTCAACGAGGTCATGGCCGGTAGCCAAGCACAGTCGTCGTGGAAGAAGCACAAGGAAGCGTTCCGATCTGGTTTGATCGCTGCCGCCCAGGAGAACGCGGAATGCGTGATTGAGAACGCAACCGGCTGTAACTTGGTCGTTGTTGTCGGTGGAAAACGCATTGACTTGCATGCTGATCAGCATACATCCGTCAGCTTGGAGGTCGCTGCAGATGGATCGACCACACTCGATACTGTCGAGCTTGAGGCTTGGGGCCGTACGAAAGAGGCGACGGTTCTACCATCCTTTGGCATCAAGAGTGTCCGTGTTGCGAACAATAGCGCGCCGGGCGTCGAACTGTTTGTGTCCGCATACTGCCGGCTCGAGAACCCTCAGCGCCAGCGAATTGTCTTCAAGTCGAACGTCTTTGTCTGCAACCACAGCTCGCAGAACTATGAGCTCAAGTACATGACGATTGGCACGCAGGAGAGACCGTCCGTGACGTCTGAAGTCATTCATCTCAGCCCAAGTGAGCGTACGGCTCTCCCGCTGTCGGTGTTGATGGGTATCACCGAAGTGTATGCTCGCCCCGTGCATTTCAATGATTGGATTGTGAAGGCCACAATGAACGACGACTTGACGACGAGTGCGATAGCTGTGCAAGATATTGAAGAGCACGAGAAGGCCCTGAAGGCGAAGCTGCAACAGCGCCGAGGTGCGATCGTGTACGGTGTGACCCAGGAGAACAACTCAAAGCTTATCAAGCAGCTTTCACCTGGCGTCATCCTTCGTCGTTGGCACTTGCGATCGCACTTTGAATGGGAGATGTCGGTGCTCCCGCCATTCGTTGTTCGCAACTCGCTGCCGTACAAGTTGGACTATCGATTCGTCGAGTACAAGGTCAAGTCTGGAAATGTGACCGCCGATTTTGCTGCGATTGAAGCTTCGCTGAAGGCCAAGGACGAACAGCTCACTTCCGATGTGATTTCCGGCAGCGTATCTTCTGGCCGTGATGCAGAGATCACAGGCATCTCTTGCTTTGCTCCAGGCTACCTTTGTGTGCGCCTCGTGAGCAAGCAGACTGATGGTGCGGGATTGCGCGTGAAGTCGTCATGGTCGAAGCCGTTGCTCATGGCCATTCACGGATCTATTGATCAGTTCACTATTGATCGTGAGAAGGTTCAGCTTGAAGATGGACTTGAGTTCTCACTCGATCGGTTGACTGCTCAAAACCTGCCGCGTTTGGTTCGCTTCTCGTGCCCGTACTGGATCGTGAACAACACGTCGTTGAACTTCTCGTTTGCATCGGCTGCGCCGGGTGCGAAGACAAGCACGCTCGAGGCCATGAAGTCGTCGGGCAACTTCCAGTACCCTCTCATGGCTGCTTTGGAACACGATCGTGTGAGCATTAAGCCACTTGCAATGAGCGGTAAGCGTCCAGTCGGATGGAGCACCCTTGGCAAAGTGCCCGAAGCAGCTTACTCAGCCAACCCAGTCACTGACGTGGCACTCAAGGCGGCGACGTGGTCTGAGCCGATGAACTCGACCACAGTTAACACTGTTGGTGAGCTGTCGTGCGGACCGAGTGTGTTTGCTGTCAAGATCGAGGGTCTGTACGGTTCGTTCGAGCAAAGTGTCGCGCTCACTGTGACCCCCCGATTCTATCTGCAGAACCGAATGAAGGAGAAGGTATTCGTCCAGACATTTGCGAGTGGCGAAGCACCCGAGAGCGCGGATCAGTTATTCCGAACCAAGCGCACACCGGAAGAAGCGAAGACTGCCATGTCTTCAATTCTCACGGGTGAAACGACTCCGATGTATCACTTCTTCCCACTCAAGAAGGGCGATGAACTGTTGAGTCAGAGCCAGAAGTATATCTCGCTGTCATTCGAGGATGCGGTGGGCGAGACATGGTCGCATGCGATTCCAGTGAGCACGGCGGGCGATTCGTACATCCAGCTGTACTCCAAGCGTCGTGAGCGATACATCATCTGTCTCGCCAGCGTCCAAGTCATTGACATGTACGTCTATGTCATTCTCAGTGACACATCAGGCTCACCGCCGTACCGCGTGGAGAACTTTACTCCGTTCAAGATCGACTGCAGCCAAATTGCGGGAGAATCGTCGTTGTTTAAGGCTGCTGCTACTGAATCGGGTCGAACTGTCAAGCACGGCGACTGGTATGCGTTTGCTTGGAGTAATTCGCTTGCGAAGGAACACAAGATGCAGATTCGTCTGGAGCATAGTGATGGGCGATCGAAGGACAAGAAGTTTGACATTGACGCAGTGGGCTACCACGAGTCGATCGTTCTTGACCAGGCTAAGGGTGCGGATGGCAACATCAATGAGCGTGTCGAGATCATCGTCCAGACTGTCGTTGACGAGGGAACGCGCGTTCTGAAGTTCATGAGCAAGGAGCTTGAAATGCAACGACTTGAGAACCAGGAGTCGCAGTTCGAGCAGGAGTTCGAGCAGCGCAAGATGATCTTCGCTTCTTCGTTCGATATTCGTGTCGCAGGGCTCGGTCTCTCGCTGTTTGATACGCTGCCGCAAGAAGTGTTCTTCCTCTCACTTGATGTTCTTCAGATCCAGAAGCTGCCTGGCTCGCTGACATGGGATATTTCGATCTTCCACAGTCAGATCGACAACATGCTGCCCAATGCGAAGTTCCCGGTCATTCTGAACCCTCTGAACTCGGGTTTCAGCGACAAGACGGCTGGAAAGCCTCCCAAGCCACTGCTCAACTTTGTGTTGGACGCTGACCTCGCAGCGAAGGTTGGCATTTACAAGCTCTTCGAGTTCCAGTTGAACAGCCTTGGTCTCAAGGTTGATCTCGACTACTTGGTGAACCTCGTGAAGTTGGTGGAGCCCTACCTAGCATCGGATTCGGCAATGCTGAACGCATCCATCGAGACGTTGGAACGTGTCTTGAGCCGTCAGGTGCCGCCGGTGCCGGCTGCGGAGCTTACCGCTGATGGAAACATCCGTCATAACGTGCTGTACTTCGACATGCTGCGTATTGGCGCTCTTTCTATCGACCTGGAGTACTCGATCACGCGCAAGGACATTGTGTCGAACGCTGGCGGCGGGAACTCGGTCATCTTTGGTCTGATCACGCAAGTGATTGGACTGGTTGGATCGAACATGAGTGGCTCACCGACCCTATCGTTCAGTGAAATTGTCATCCAGCGCTGTTTCTCAACGAAGGACCGTCTTCAGAGCCAGTTGATCCAGAACTTTGTCCGCCAAGCCGTCATGCAGGCGTACCGACTGATTGGCAGTGCCGACATCATCGGCGACCCAATCGGCTTGGTCGAAGACCTTGGATCTGGTGTTGTTGAGTTCTTCAAGATCACGAAGGGTGAGCTGCTCGGTGACTCGCAGACTCGTGGAGAAGGTGTCAAGGTACTCGGGAAGACGGTGGCTCAGACAGGTGCGTCGACTCTGGCCAAGATCACAGGATCCTTGGACAAGTTTGTCGGTGATTTCTCTCAGGAAGACGAGGAATCAACGAACGCCGGTACCGAAGAGAAGGTTGATTCTCCGTCCGGTGGTGGTGGATTCAAGTTTGCCAAGGATCTGGGCAAGGGTTTCACGGGTATTTTCACGAAGCCCGTTGAGGGTGCGATGCGGGGTGGTGTTACCGGTCTGTTGTCGGGAACTGTTCAAGGCATCGCAGGTCCTGGTGTCGTGCTTCTGAAGCAAATCACGTCTACCACGCACAACATTGCGCTTGGTGTGCAGTCGACTGTTGTCGATCGCTCGCCGTTCGGCGGTCGCCGCCGATTGGCGAAAAAGGTGGAGGGCAGCCGAGTCGTGGCCGATTTTGATGAAAAGCATTACCGCCCGACCCGTCTGTTGCTGGAAGTGATTGGCGCCCAAGGTTTGATGGCGGATGATTCGTGCGACCCGATGTGCGTCGTGCGCATTGATGAGAAGCCAATCTTGACGACGCAAGTCCTGTACAACACGCTGAACCCGGCGTGGCGCGAAAAGGTCCAGATCGAGCTGACGGGTGCGGAGCAAGAAATTCAGTTTGTTGTGAAGGACTCGTACGGCGGAACTGTGGCCCGGACCGTTGGCAAGTGCGCCGTGTCGATGGAGGAACTGGAGGAGGACTTCCGCCCGCCGCAGTTTTCCTCGAGTCTTGCGCAGTGGGTGCGAACGGGCGTGAAGCCCGAGGAAACCAAGAAGAACGTGAGCAACGTGGTGAAGGAGAAGGAGTACACGCTGTTTATGAAGAACGAGGCGGCGAAGGGAGCGTCGGCGGCGATCGGTTCGGCGACGGCTTTGTTCGGCCTCGGTGGGTCGACCAAGGTGAAGCTTTCCGAAAATGATGTGCAAGTTCTGGTGACGGTCGCTGCGCTGCGTGACCTGAAGATCACGAGCGCGAGCGGCGGTGGCATGCTTGGATTGGGTAACCTGGTGAGCAGCACGCCGAACATCTCTCCGTTTGTCTCCGTGCACGTTGGCAAGGGTACGCAGCGCACCCACGTGGCGAAGATTAATTTCTCGGGCGCTGGCGCGGACCAGAAGGGCCAGGCGCAGTGGAACGAGTCGTTCACTTTCACCGTGATCAAGAAGGAAATGGAAGGAACGGAACCGGCGGTGCTTTTGTCAATCAAGGACAAGAGTATGCTCCATGACGAGACGCTGGGCTTCGCGAAGCTGCCGTTCATGCTCGCACCGACAAAGGCGCCCGTGGAGCAGGACGTGGAAGTGCGCACGAACAAGGACGGAAGCGGTGACCTGATTGGGTACGTGAAGCTCAAGCTCGAGGTGATTGGCGCGACGGCGACGGCGGCGATGACAGGTGTGCCAGGCACCCCGAAGGCCAGCACTCCGAAGGCAGGAACGCCCAAGGCTGGAACGCCCAAGGCTGGAGCCCTGGGAGCCATGAAGGCGGCGCCAGCGGCCGGCGAGCGTGAGGGAACCTTCAAGCTCGACGCGAGTGCGGTCAAGGCGGGTAAGATTCGTGTGGCCTGTGAGTTTGTCTAAGCATGGAGATACCGGTAGGCAACAGCATTGTGGGTGATGGAGACTCTGCCTGAATGGGTTTGCAGCAGTCGGAATATGGGACAAAATGCACGGTTGAATCCATTATATTTGTGAGTGTGCATGACGTGGACATGGTGTGCTGTTGCTGCTTGGGTGAGAACGCTGTGTTGTTGTCTACACAGGCAATGCCACGGACGCGTTGGGTCTCGTCGCAATCCAGTAGAGCGAGTTGGCACGGGAATTGCCATCATCAAAGAAGTCGAGCTCTTGCACGAGGTCCCACGCGCGCTTCGGGTCAATGATCGCAAGGTCCAGGTACGCATACCCTCTCCATCGGTCATCAATCGGATTCACCGCCCGCTGGAACGCCTCGCGGTCAATGACCGGGTACTCTTCGGCAACGTACGACGGCTTCACAAAGGTCGCAGTCGCAGGCGTGAACGGCATGATGTTGATCAAGTGCATGTGCTCAATCTCGGGACCGAACCACGTCGTGTACGAGATCTTGGTCGAGGCAATCTGGCCCGTCATTTTGTTCTGCGCATAGATTGGCTCGTAAATGGTCGTATCACTTGGCATTTGCCAGTACGTCTGGGCCGCGCGGCCTTCGAGCGCCATGAGAATGCGGCCCATGTGCTCGACTTGCGGGATCGCGAGCGCTTGGCCGAGTAGGTACACGCCATAGTACGCATTAATGGCTTCACTGACCGACTCTTGCGACTTGCCACCGTCCAGCAGATACACGCCGCTCGCGTACGAGTGGCCATCAAACCATGAGAAATGCCGTGCGAACGGAAAGTACGGACTGCCACCACACCAAGTCACAACATGAGTGGACAGCGAACCAGACCAAATCAGAGAAGAGCACGGTAAAAACGCACTCGGTGGGGTCGGCGTTCGCAATGTCGCGCGTGATCGAGAGGATCGCGGCCTTGTGCGTCGCCGCAAACGCGGGACGGAACTTGGCCACGACCGCGAGCGCGTACAGGAAATAGCCATAGTGAAAGTGCTGCCAAGACAGAAGTGTCAGTACCGACAAAGAGAGTGAGAGCGAGTGAGAAGAGAGAGCAAGAGACTACGTACGTGGTCGTTGTACCATCCGTTGCCAAAGTCGGTCATATAGAAGACGCCCTTGAGTCCATTGAGCGAGCAGAGCCCGCCCCAGTCTTGGTCGTACACAAACTGATCGCCGTTCGTCCCGACGAGCCACGGCCCGACCCAGTCTTCGAGATTATCCAGCAGCTTCTCCCGGGTCGTGTTGTCGGCGTCGAGCACGTCGGCAATCAGTACGAGCCGTGCTTGGCGGGCAATCTCCTTGCCAAAGTAGTACGGATCTTGCGCCTCGGGCTCGTACGACGAGTCGTTGTGCAGTGCGGTCACGATCGCCTCGACAACCGCTGGCTGGGCACGCAGCGCATCGAGCTCGCGGGCCGGGCCGTAAAAGCCAACGTCCTCGAGCGCTTCTTCCAATACCCACGCGTTGCCGACCACCGGCGTCATGAACGACTTGACCGTGCGGTGGCCAAAGCCCGACGCCATCACACGAAACGCTGCGTCGATCTGGTGCGCCGTGCTGAACGACGCGACGTGGTGCGGGTGTGCGAGGAGCAACAGCGACGCGTTCCCATCCGCCAGCGGTGTCGTACCCGCGAGCGTCTTGGCCGACCAGTGGAGCGTGACGAACGCCGAGTTGTCGTCGACACGGGTCTCGACGCGCGTGGACGTCGGGTACACGTTGGCGTGGGCATCCAATGTCGTGATCGCGGTCGTGTCGTCGACGACCGGTACGATCGCGAGCCGCGCGGCGCCCGTGTACAGTGCCGTGTCCACGAGGCGAATGTTGGTCGGAATCGTGAGCTCGCCGCGGAGGTTGTACGGACGATAATCCTGTTCGTTCGCGACCTGCAGCTGCAGCGTACGCGCGGTCGCAAAGTAGAGGACCCACTTTTGACGCACGACGGCACCGCGGGTCGCGCCGTAGACGCCAACGTCAATCTCAAAACGCGACGCGGTCCATCGCTGGCGCGCCGCCGACGCCACAGGCTCGGCGATCTCTTGTACAGGAACGTTGTTGATCGCATACACTGTCGCGTTGAACTCGAGCACCGGCAGCAAATCCTTGTACTCGACCGTAAAGTAGGGCGAGCCGCGCACGAGCAATGCATTCATCCACTGCGTCGGTGGCGTCCACGTGTCGCCACGCGCCGAGGCGTTATCGAAACGGTACTGCACCGTCGCCGAGAGCTCGTCGAACGCCAGTAGCTCACGGCTTGTGCTGTTGCCGTCGCCGAGCAGCGAGGCACCGGCAGGCGCCTTCGTGGCGTACGCCGTGAACGCCGCGTCGGCGTTAAAGTACTCGGTGATGTTGCCGCTGGTCACGACGCGGCGCGTATCGCCGTACGAGATGTCGACGCGCTTGGGCAGGCACCGCACCGTGTAGGGCGAGAGCGTGACGGGCCCGGCCCCGTCGTTCATGCCGTGGTCGTCGCCAATGAGCAAGTTGGTCCAGAACTGGTTGGTCGGGATCGCGCGTGCCGCAAACGCCGAGCGGTTCAGCATCTTGGGCGCGATCGGATGCCCTGCGACCTGGAACGGCGGCGCGAGCGTGAGCAGCTCGGCGTCCGAGTACTCGCTGCTGTTGACCAGCGGTGCGCGCAAGTGCTGCGCACGGTACGCGTGCGAGTTGGGGTCGTCACTGAACGAAAAGACCCAGAGGATCCCGAGGATCGCCACGAGCAGCAGCGGGATCAGCGCGTACCGCGCACGGTGAAGCTGCGAGGTCGCGCGCGAGTCGTCGATCGCTCCGGGCCCGCGGCCATTGGCCGGCGCCGTGTTGCCTTGCAGCAGCGGCGAAGTCTCGTTCGGACGGCGTGCCGTCATGAGGTGTTGAGAGGAGAGAACGCGCGATGGAGTCGAGTATTGAGGGGGCTTTTGGAACGCGTCCTCGCGATGCTGCGCGTGTGTGAGTGAGTGGGAACGACAGGTGATGGAAGTCGCGTACGTGCGGAAGTGGGCGAATCTGGTTTCTGGTCGAACGCCCGTGCGCAACGACGGCCGTGAGGAAATACTTTACTGGTGCTTGGATTCCATGGAGCCGAGTGTGTGACAACACGATCCGCAAAAAAAAGAAAAAGGCGGAGGGATCCTAACATAGTACCGTAGAAGACAGAACAATATGACAAATTATCCGCTCGATGATTGGCTAGATTTGTTGGTCATCGCCGATGACAGTAGATGCGTCATCAGCGCGAATGTCACTCGAACGAGAATGACGCACGTAGTGCCATTCCCATGACGCCCAGCACCTTCCGCAAGGCAGGGAAATGGAATCGATCAGAGAATTGTAGTCATTGGAAATGTCATTGCGAGCTCCCCAAAAGGTTTTCTTCCTCATATCGATTCCCATGGGAACGCTATCCTACGATCGTCGTGAATATACTACTTTGAATGGAACATGTCACTGCACTTAAGACCGACGCGTCCACAGAGGAGGCCGCACCAGTGAGTTAGCGAGTATTCGTTCTAGCAACGTGAAAAATTGGACATCGACCACTGAGTAATAGGTCAAGCACAGAGTGTGCGTTGCGAAACACATAGAGATAGATAGAGAGATAGAGACTGTCAGCCACCTCGTCGCAGCAGACGCGCGCACTGCACAGCGAGAGAGCGCGCCGCAGAATGCAACGAGGACGACCGCCGAGAGCGATCCCGGCTGCTCTGCGCTGCAGACTATACCCATCCACACACCATGAGAGAGAGCGGACGGGCTGTTGGTGAGCGACTCGAGGGGAGGGACACGCAGAGGAGAGCCGAGGAGGAGCGACAGCAAGGGCGCGAGCTGTGAAGTGATTGACAGAGGAAGCAGCGTCCGTCTCCTCCCGGCTTTGGAGCACTCGGGAAAAATGACTGGTGACTGGAATGGAGGATCGCCCAACGAACCGTTGGGGAACTCTCCGTAAAAAATACGTATTTACGTCGTTTAACTACTTTGGTAATTTAAGGGTACGCCGTGTGTAGTAAGGCTATTTACAGGTGTTGGCACCCACCCGTTTGCGAAACGCTGCGATCCTGTTTGTTCCACACAGACGTGGCGAGTATCAGCGGACGCGAAAGAAGACTCCGCTCCACCTCCTCTCCTCTCCGCTCCTCCTCCGTATCCGCCACGACGTCCGCTATTCGCCTCCATCGCGCTCCGCTCCTCCGCTGTATGACCGCTGCCACTGCCGTCCGCTGAGACCACTGCCTGCTTCGCTGCAGATCCACCCACCATGCCGCTGACACGAAAGCCCCCGGCCGTGCGCACACGCTTTGGCTCACAGGACGCACGCGAGTGTGCATTGCATCTCGTGCCGCCGTCCTCTGCTGACCGCTCGCCGCTCAAGAGCTGGCGCAACTTGCCAGCGATCGCGTCGCCAACGCACGATCCACGCGAGTACCACACGCTACTCGATAGTGAGTCCGAGTACGTGACGACCGTTGGACTCGACGATCAGCACGACCACGGCAGTAACGATGACGACGACGACGATACAAGCAGCGTCCGGAGCCGTCACGGCAGCGGACGCCGCCGACACGCCAAGCCGCGGACGATCAACTACCTCACGCTCGGGTTCATTGCGTACTTTGCGGTCGCGGCCGGGCCGTTTGGCGTGGAGGACGCGGTGCGTGCCGCCGGTCCGTACCCTGTATTGGTCGCAGTCGTGGTCCTGCCGTTTACGTGGGGCCTCCCACAAGCGCTCATGGTACGTAGCCGTGCTGGGAAGAGGCGACAGGGAACGTGGTATGATACCAACCTTGATATTACTACTTCGTAGACGGCCGAACTCAGCACCATGATCGACGAGAACGGCGGGTACATTTTGTGGGTCCGTCGTGGGCTTGGTGAGTTTGCTGGGTGGGTCAACGCATTCAACTCGATCGCCAGCAACGTCTGCGACCTCCCAACGTACCCCGTGCTGTTTTGCAGGTACACACAAGACGACGTTGACTATGCTGGGTTCTTATTCACTTGGGTCGTTCTTATTCGCATTGTTGTATGATCGCTGTAGCTACATTGAAGCCTTCCTTGCGTCCGGACACGGCATCGTCATGACCAATACGCACCGCTGGATCGTCAAGGGCTTCGCGCTGCTGCTCGTGTTCACTTCCAACATCGTCGGCATGCGCTTTGTCGCCATGGCATCGGTCGCCATGTCGCTCTTTGTGCTCGCACCGTTCGTACTCGAGCCGTTCTCGGTCGAAGCCTTCAACACAGCGACATGGGGCGAGGTCGCGCCGCAGATTGACTGGTCGCTCTTCCTCTCAACAATCCTGTGGAACTACCAAGGATGGGACTCGCTCGGGTGCGTCGCTGGCGAAGTCAAAGACGGTGGCCGCACGTACCCGATCGCCATCGGCATCGCGATGCTGCTGATCACGGTCAACTACGCGTTCCCCGTTGCGGCCGGGATCATGGTCGAACCCGACTATAGCGTGTGGCACGAAGGCATGCTCGAGACCATCGCGATGCGTGTGGGTCGCTGGCTTGGCGTCTGGGTCGGTGCGGCGGCCGTGGTCGCGACGCTCGGCGAGTTCAACGTCGTCATGGCCTGCAGCTCGCGCGCGCTGTGGGCCACGGCCGACTACAAGATGCTGCCGCGCTTTCTCGCGTTCGAGTGGCAGCGCTTTGGCACGCCGATCGCGGCCATCTTGTTCCAAACGCTGACGACTGCCGTGCTCATGAGCTTCTCATTCGAGTTCCTTGTCGTGTTGGACACGTTCTTCAACAAGTACGTTTCCGTCTCCTGCGTATAATAGCAGGCAATCGCACACGACTGGAGTGGACTGCCGTGTGTGACTGACTGGATGGCTTGATTGATTCTTGGATCACTAGCGCGTCGCTGCTGCTCGAGTTCTTTGCGTTCTTGCGGCTCAAGTACATTGAAAAAGACACGGAGCGGCCGTTCACAGTGCCGGGTGGAAACGCCGGCGCGTGGGCCATCACGATCCCCAAGATCGTCGTGCTGACAGGCGTGCTGCTCGCCCAGAGCAAACACGTGTGGCTATTTTGTGGGTCGTTCAACGTGGTGATGATGGCCACGTACGTCGTATGGAAACGCTTCCAGCCGAGTGACAAGCCGCATCGCCGGCGTCGCAACACCGTGACGTCGTACGGCACCACGTAGTCGCCATTCTTAGCAGCAAGTAGACGTACAGGCTCCGTGAAGAGCCTTTCCGCTCACTAATCGCAATTGCAGTCTTGTTCGTCGTGATCGAAGCTCGCTTCCACACTCTTGCGCATCGGGTTGGACTCGAGTCGAGTCACTCCATTGGTGGCTTCTTCACATGGGTACGATTCCCTCACTTCAGTGGCATCGGATCCCTTCGAGGGAGCCGCTGGCACTGCCACACATCCACTTGCGGGCTGGCCGGTCTCTCGCACTGCGGTGCCGCACAAACGCGTCACACGATCTCACCGGGGATTGGACGGCAGTTGCGCGACGGCACGGCCAGTGGCACTCGTCAGCGGGCGAAGTGCGGTACACGGACAAACACTCCTCTCCTGCGCACTGCACCGCACGATCTTCTGGCTGGGAAGCGAGCGGGTCGTCTGGGCCGCTTGGGTCGTGCAGCGTTGCACGCAGCGGGCCGCGTCCGCTCCGCTCGCGAGGGGATCGTCGTCCGCTCACGAGTGGCCGCTGTCAAGGGTCTCAGCGAGTGGACCGCGTCGCTTGCGCTGGATGCAGGCCTCGGGTGCTGGCTCAATGGTTGACAGAAGCTTCTTAATGATGGAGAGGGTTGGATGCTGGATACGAGTACTGTAGTCCTTGCTTCTTGACGACGGGTACGATTGGCTTGGTAGACGACACGCGGAAGGCAAGAAGGTGGCAGGCGCCGCGTACAGAGCAAAGATGTTTAGAGTTTGGATTCTCTGGGTTATAAAAAAAGAAGCTAAGGCACAAACAGGCAGTTCACGTGGTGGTGTGCTGGCTGCTTGGAACGGGGCTGGCACGACACTGACGCGAGGTCCATTTACGGCTCGTTGAGGATCGTGGTCTTGACGATGCGCGACGTCACGACGTACGGGTCCATGTTCGAGGCCGGGCGACGGTCCTCAAAGTAGCCCTTGCCCTCGGCCTCGGCCTGGCGTGGGATGCGCACGGACGCACCACGGTTGGCAACGCCGTACGAGAACGACTCGATCGACGCAGTCTCGTGGCGGCCCGTAAGGCGGCGCTCGTTGCCTTCACCGTAGGCAGCAATGTGCACCTTGTGCTTGAGCGCGAGCTTCTCAATAGCCTCAATGATCGCGGCCATACCGCCTTCCTCACGCATGGCTTCTGTCGAGTAGTTCGTGTGGCAACCGGCACCGTTCCAGTCACCCGGGATCGGCTTGGGGTCGAACGACACGTTCACGCCAAAGTCCTCGCACACACGAAGGAGCAAGTAGCGCGAGATCCACATGTGGTCGCCCGAGTCAATGCCCGTGCACGGACCGACCTGGTACTCCCACTGGCCCGGCATGACCTCGGCGTTCACGCCCGAGATGTTGACGCCCGCAAACACGCAGGCGCGGTAGTGGGCATCGACAATGAGACGACCATACGCCGAGTGCGCACCGGCACCGCAGTAGTACGGACCCTGCGGACCCGGGAACCCGCCCTTGGGCCAGCCGTACGGCGTGACACCGTCGGCCTCAAAGAGCGTGTACTCCTGCTCGATACCGAACCACGGCACGTGCGCCTTCGCGGCCTCCATGACACGCGCAGCGTCGGCACGCGTGTTGTTGGTGATGGGCGTCATGTCGGGTTTGAGGCAGTCGCAGAGCACGAGAATGTTCTGGCCGCCGCGGAACGGATCCTTGAAAATCGCAGCCGGGCGGAGCAGCACCTCCGAGTCCTCGCCAGGCGCCTGGCCAGTCGACGAGCCGTCAAAGTTCCAGATCGGCAAGTCGGCAACCGACTTCGGGACCTTGGTGAGCGTCTTGGTCTTGCAGCGCAGGTCCTGGCCCGAGCCGCCGATCCAGACGTACTCGGCGAGCACGACGTTCTCAGGCTGCGGCAGCTTCATGTACTGGTCGTAGACGGCACGGTCGAGCTTGCTCATGATGGAGGAGAGGAGGGGAGAGATGGTAGTGTTGCTTGGGGAGGAGGCTTCAAATTCCGCAATGGCACAGAGCGCGATGCGAGCGGAGCCGCTGGCGGCGGAGCTGCTGGCACACGGCTGAAAAGATCGTCGCACCAAACCTCAGTTTTCTGGACGGGTCGAAGTCGCGGGTCGAGTGGGATGCGCATTCGAACCCGTCCGCTCGACACAAGAGCGGACGTGAACCCTACCCCGCCCACTGAGAACAACACGATAATCGGGTGTTTAAAACACCATAGAGAGAACAAGTGAATTGGTTGCTGCGAAGATGGATTCATCGACGTGGAATCAGAGTGGATTTGTGTCACACATTGCTCGTGTGTGCCCATGGCTTTCGGAACGCTTTTGATGCGCATACACCTCTCAGCATGAAGCTGAACCCAAACAGTGTGTACTAAAGGCGAGGGCGAGGGGAGAGTGCACAAGCAGACGGAGAAGAGGAGAGGAACCCCCTCTTTCTGTTCCATGACACTGCAATCATTGACTGTGCTTCCAACGCGATTGCAATGCGGGTTTGCACGCTACCGATCACGGCATCATCCAATAGGCCTGTGACACATAAAGCTGTCGCCTCAGATAGTCAATAAGCCGCTGCAGAGGCTCAGCGAGAACATTGACACAGCAAACGTGTGAGTCGGCGACTGTCGGCGATTCAAAGTCGCTAGGTCACTCGTTTTCATTCTCCGCTCCAGTCGCCACAGCCGCAGCGGAGAGCATTCTCAGGTCAACACGTGAGAAGGGGGAGCACTTTTCTGCGTGGCTGGCTGGCTGGAGCCATACACAGCGAACCAAAGAACAGAATGCATTCCCGCACTTCTGAAAAAACCGTTCCATCTTCAGTCTACGTCGTGAAGTGCCTCGAAAACCTCTTACATCGCATATATATCCTATTGTGTTGATGTTAAATAGAAACAACCAGGTAAGATGACCTACATATCCGTATATCCTACTTATCATGAAATAGATGCACATCCAGGTATTGCTGGCACCACCACTGGAACACACCGTTCTGATTGGTCATGACACGCCGCGCGTCACTTGGCCACGAGAGCAATGCGGCAGTTTGCCCAATCAAACGATGATGGACGATCGAAAGATTGATGCGACGGCGGAGCGTTCCGCCGACCAGCGTCCGCTTGTTCTCCACTCCGCTTCGTCCGCTCCGCTCGCCTGGGGATGCGATGCTCACATCAATCACGAAGGGTCCGCCGGTGCGTTTGGACGGGTAGGTCCAGAGCAGCACCGGTCGGAACCGAACCAGGGAACCGTTTGAGGGCGGAACGCGTTTTCCACCGGGCGGGGAAATGACAAGCATCGCATGACACGCATCCACTCGGAACCGTCGGTGCGTTTACCCATGAGTGGACGCGGCGAGCGGAGGAGAGAGGGGATGAGAGCGTCCGCTGACGACGTACGGCGGACCCCGCAATACTCTCGCTTTTACCGTCCGCTCGTGCGTTCTGGCACGCACAGTTGATCCAGTAGATCCCCAAGAGACATTCCATCACACCTGAGTGAAGAGTTGGTCGTCGGTCATCTACGCGTTCGCGTCGCAGATCTTCGTCACAGAAAACTCGTCGCTTCGTCAATCGCATCCGGTTGCCTTGACGGTGCCCGTTGGGGATTTTGTGTAGCCATTTTGTGGCGCTCGCCAAGCAGAACACCGATGATTGGCTGAAAACGATTCGGAATGGTTCATTTGGACGAATCAGAAAGCTAGAAAATGAACTCTAGGTCCATGTCGCCTCGCGCTCGCGACGGCGGCTCTTGGTCTCTTTCTTATCTCGGCTGCCGCTGTTGCTACGGCTGCTGCTCTTGTGTTTGCGCTTCCTCGAGTGCGATGCCTTGCGGTCGCTGTCGCTGCCCGACGATGCGTCGCTCTCACTATCGCTAGACGATGACCGGTGCTTGCGCTTCCGCGAGCTCTCCTTGTCTCTGCGTTTGGACGACGACGATCCAGACGTAGACGACAGCCGACTAGACGAGCTCTTCTTGGTCACCTTCTTCTTCTTCTTGGCCTTTTTCGAGCTCTTCTTCCGGCGACGGTCATGGTCCGAGTCCGAGTCGCTCTCGCTGCTGCTGCTACTGTCACTGGACGACGATGCATCGTTATTGATCGCTGCAAACGCCTGGGGATTCAACCCACTCGCCGCGCCACTGATGCTCGCGCCGCCGCGCTTGCTCGACGTGCGCTTCTTGGACGACTTCTTGATCGACTTGTCGCGTTTCGCATCGAGCCGCTGGCGGAACTGCTCGGTCTCGGCCATGGTCACGTCCAGCGAGGCTTCGGCCTGCAGTTTCTGAAGCTTCGACCCGACCATGAGGTCGTACATTTTCTTGAGCGTGTCTTCCTTGTTCGCGGCCTGCACAAGCGAGCGCCCATGGTCCTGCCGTGCGTGGCGCTTGCACGTGCCTGTGTAGCACTGTGGGCACTGCGACATGCTCAACGCCTCTAGACGTTCAACACGCTTTGTAGAAGGAGGGAATTCTCGCGTATTCGTCTCGCGAGAATGCTCGTGGCGCACGTCGCGGACCGCGCTTCACGCCGCTTCGTCTCCTTATCCACCCGCGCTGCGTGACGTGCACAGCTCTGGGTTTTGCCTCCAATCCTGTCATTCCGAATACCTACCAATGCAGGTCCACCTCGTGTCTAGGTATTTACCTATTCTAGTGTTCCCACATCCGAGAATAGTGTGAAGGAGGACCTCTTCAACACTGGCACAAAATTGGCGCGAAACCCATGCGACGCTACCTGTGCTTCCCGTGCCGTCTCATGCGTCGATAGATAAGAATAGCCGTATGACGGTGAAGAAGCGGATAGTCTCTCGAGCGTACTATCAGTAGATGCCAGTGAGGGCCACGCGCTGATCCGTTTCTCTCTTCCGCTACACGGTCGACGCACCCGCTTCTCGCCTCCTTCGCATTCGCTCGCGACCGCCATTCGCGCAGCGCCGTTGGCATCAAGACAGCCACGCTCGCCCCACTTTGCCTTGATCACTAGCATCCCTAGAGCCAGCTGTATCTATCATCGACCATGTCGTGGCAAAACTCATGGAGCACAATGAAGGCGACGAACGCCAAGGCCTGTGCGCTCTACCACGAAGTCTCGAACGTCGGCAAGACCATTGAAGGCTCGAAGAAGCGCATTACGTGGCGCCTCAAGGTCGAAGAAGGCAAAGAATACGAGATCTCGCTCACGCACTCGCTCGCGTCGGGTAAGAAAGTACTGCGCGTCGATGGCATTGTCAAGTACACGGCCAAAGCCATGTCGTTTGGCGACTGGGACTACGTGTTCAACCTCCCGGGCGGCCACGTCGTGCACATTATTATCAAGCCATCGGTCGACATTAACGATAGCTACGGTACGAGACGATAGACCGA
This sequence comes from Pythium angustatum, assembly GCA_023337915.1. Classification (NCBI taxonomy): domain Eukaryota; phylum Oomycota; class Peronosporomycetes; order Pythiales; family Pythiaceae; genus Pythium; species Pythium angustatum. The sequence continues at coordinate 58,410 of JAADXQ010000009.1, read as the reverse complement.
GACGAGCTCCCTCGTTGCTTGGGGATCTAACCGACACTCTGACTGGCATAGATCTGATCATTGACGGCGTGTCGTTCCGTCGCCTGCCCGACCGCCTCGAGGCCAAGCGCAAGCAGGAAACGGACGACAAGTACATTTACAAGGGCGAACGGGGCGGTGGTAACTCGCGCGACAACTCGTTTACGCCGTGGGAGTGCCAGAGCTGCACGCTGGTCAACGAGAAGCCACTGGCGCCCGTGTGCGAGGCCTGTGGCGAGCCCAAGCCAGCGTATATCTGTACGTAAGCTGCTGCGGTTTATTCGCGTCATGAAGCGTCTGTAGTCTAACTGCGTGCTCTCGTTTTGGTCTTCGTAGCTCCAGCGATGGCGCAGCGTGCCAAGGCGGCCATGCAGCAGCGAAGTGCTGCGCCACCGTCGCGCAAGCCGCAGCAGCAGTATCAGCAGCCCAAGCAAGCGGATCTCTTGGGCACGGACGACGCCACGTTTAGTCCGTTCGGCACCGACTCCTCGTCCAGCGGCTTTGGATCGACCAACTCGTTTGGCAAGTCGAACGCCGTCCAGGCCCCGACGACGTCGTCGGTCTCGTTCGAGTCGTCGTCGAGCTCGTTTAACCCCCGCACCGCGAGCAGCAAGCAGGAGGACATTGCGTCCATGTTGTCGGGACTGGACTTTAACACCGTACCGGCACCGCCGCCACAGCAACAGCAGCAGTTTGCAAACTTCACACAGGGCCCTGCGTCCCCCAACCCCGCCGACGACTCGTCCAACGACCGCGTACGTACTGAGTCTCTGTAACCCACTGGTCTCCACTCTATCAACTGACTCCTGTCGTTTGTTGTTTTTCTCTTGTAGACTGCCAGTGGGGATCTGTGGGAATCCAAGATGGTCGATTTGAACCTCAAGCCCAACCAAAAGCCCGTGAAACAAGGCTCGGTCAGGACCGGTCAGACGCTCGAGCAGGCGCGCCAGACCACCACGTTCAAGGAGAAGGCGCCGGTCATGCCGCTCCCAGCACCCGCACCGGTCATGATGGCACCGCCACAGCAGGCGTTTTACGGCACGGCCGCGCCCAGTGGGTACTACCCACACCAGCAGCAGCACCAGCAGCAGCATGGCATGATGATGACACAGCCGGCGCAGTACGGCACAGTCGCTGGCTACGGCGCGTACGGCGGCATGGGCATGGGCGCGCCTGTGTCACAGCAGTCATTCATGACGGCGGCACCGCCTATGACGGCGGGACCGGCCAAGCCAGCGTTCTATGGTGCGGACCCGTTCGCGACACTGTCGTGAGCACGACAGCAGCACGCCATCGAATGCACGCAGACCGTCGCCTCATTTATGAGCCTTCTTAGGACAATACAAGCCATACCGATGCTTTCCCTCTGTAGTTCGCATGTATTAGACGGCACCTCCGAGTTCGGATCGCTTGGCTGCTGATGAAGCACGGACACTTCTCTCCGCAGCCACGATCACCGATCTCACGTCTAAGTCTATTGGAGTCGTGCGCTGCTTGTTGGTAGCTACGAGTTGAGCCCCATGCCCCAGCCGAGCTTCGCGCGCTTCTTGTTGGCGGGCTCGTTCTCGTTGCGCGCCGAGCCGTTGGTTGCGTCAGCCATCACAGTGTCGTGGAAGTGGTCGGGCAGCGGCACAAACTCCTCGTCTTGATCTGGTGCGTGGCCCGTGTCGTCTTCAGTGGCCGAGCTCGTTCGTCTTGATACGGATACGCTCCCAGAGTGTCGCCGTGACTTGCCACTGTCTGCGGACGACGCCGAGTCTGGGCGCTCGTAGTCGGACGACACGCGGCGGCGCTTGCTCGCGGAAGCGGACGACGATGACGCTTTCTTCAGCTGCTGCTCGAGCTTGAGGCGCAGCGCGTCGAAGGTTGACGGCAACGAAGAAAAATCCACGGCGGGCGCGTCGCGCGTCCGGAACTCGGCGAAATACTCCATCTCCAGTAGCTTCTTCGCACTCGAGCGCTTGCTCGGATCGAGCTGCAGCATTGCCTCCAGCACATCGATCGCCTCGGTCGGGACCGGGAGGTTCTTGTCGTGGCGATGCTCCTGGAGCGTCTTGCGTAGCCGCATTCGGTACTCGTGCTTGGGCTTGAGGGCGTCGTACTGCGGCAGCTTCTTTCCATCCGCCCACACGGTTTCGGGCGTCCCACATAATCGGAAAATCAGGTTCACCTGCGCCTTCTGGTCAACGCCCTGGAGCAGTGGAATCCGATCAAACAACAGCATCAGCGCCACGCAACCCGCGGACCACACATCACCGCGCGTGGAGAAGACACGATCGCCGAGCAGCACTTCTGGTGGCGTCACCTGGAGCCACGACCCGTGGCAGTGCTCCTTCCGTTCGTTGTCCGTCATCTCGTGCCGCCCCGTGTCGCTCTTGTTGCTCTTGAGGCTCAGTTTGCGCATCGCGTGGTAGCCGCCCAGCCGCACACCGTCACGGAACACGAAGAGATTGCACGGCGCGACGTATCGATGGACGTAGCCCCACTCGTGGCAGAGCGCGAGTGCACGGAGCATGTCGTAGATCGCCTTCTTCCGCAGCGGCATCGGCACGTGCACCTTGGCATCGATCAAGCCAGTGTACATGTGCAACGGTTGCTCGTAGGCGCAGTAGTGGCCCGTCTTGCGCAGCTGCGTCGCTCGGTTTGACTCGCTGACGTCCACGTCCATGCCGAAGTCCTCGGTCGAGCTGGTTGGATTGGGAAACACGATCCCTGCCAGTCCGATAAACAGCTGAGGTGCGCGCGCTGTCATGATCAGCGATGTCGAAAGTTCCCGCACGCATGCCCTGGATGCCCCCATTTGCTCGCTGTAGACTGGTTCATGCTCTCGGTATGGCCATGGTAGCAGGAAGACGGGTTTCCCTGCAACATCAATACCCTCCACCGATGCTGAGACCTTTCCCAGAAACGTGCGCTTGCGAATCTGCTCGGCATTCTCAATGTCGCAGACATGGAGTCGCGGTGGCATTCGCAACTGGCCCTGTGCACCCTTAGTCGTTGCTTCGCGTTTCAGCACGTCGCTTGCTTTGATAGTTTGTTTCGTGGCGTCGCTCTCAACAATGTTGAATGAGCCCGTTCGACGCCGCCGCTTGAGGTCATCGAGAGTCATGAGTGCCATGTTGCTTGCCACGTCAACCATGCCTTGGCCTTTATGTGACGTCTTCACATCGATCCAGGCCTTCAACAGCATCGTGATGCGCTGGGTGATCTCAACAGGCTTGTGCCGCTGAACCGCGAACCGCTCCGTGTCGAAAAAGTTCGGATCAGTATCCAAAGCGAGGCGTGGTGCTTTCGCATTCTTCTCTAGCCGGAGCCACCGGTCCTTCAAACTATCGACAATGAAGAGGCTACAGTCGAGCAAAGCTAGCGCATCCTTTTCACTCTCCACTGGGTTCAGCCATGGCAGAAACTGAGGCGTCATACACGTCACGAATGGCTCGTTGGTACCCGCGTACACCAGTGCACCAGTGACGGCAGCGCCAACGTAGAGAATACTGAGGACGACGCATTCGACGGGGGTGTGCGCCCACACAGGGAGACGGAGCACTGCGGACATCAAGTGTTTGGCTTCCTTCTGCACGTCCTGAGGCACAAGCTGCAAGTTGTCGACGACTGGTAGGACATCACACTTTTTCCGGTTCTTGCTCGCCGACGTGAGGAGATCCATCAATCCGTAGGTGTCTTCACTTGAAAGATCGAAGAGGAGACCTTCGAGCAGATCCATCTCAGTCTCCAAAATCTGGCGCTCACAGCGCTTATACAGTTCCGATTCGGGATTGAGCTTGGCTGACGGAACCTTGGCACCCCGTGCAGCTGTAGGGTACTTGGCCGCATACACCTCAGAAACGAAATCGGGCCACGAGAACTTGCGCCCATGAGCCTTCAGATAGATGTGAAGTATGCCGGCGGCCATGAACTCAACGTTCTGCATCGGGCAGAAGGTGAAGTAGCGGTGCAGTGCCAGGATCGCACTCGAGGCATCTTCTCGCTCGAACCGAAGATTCTTCGAGACATCAATGATAAGCTGAACGTACTGCGACCGCATCTTCTCTTCCAGCGCAGCCGATGTGCCCTTTCGTCGAGATGGGGAATCTTCCGCTCGTTCAATACTCACCAGCCAGTCTAAGGCACGACCGTACGGGTACGGTATTGCGACCTTGGGCTCTGAGGTAGGAGTGATCGTGTTTACGACTGCTCCACTTGTCACTTCAGAGACACGTCTCTCTTCACGATGGATGGCGTTGTTTCTCTTCGCACGTTCGAAACTGTCGACTTCTCTTCGCCCGGCGAGAAACACACGAAGCGCATGGCCAAAGAAGGCACGCGAGTTCAGGTTCTTTCGAAAGTACTTTGGGTACGATGAATCCGAAAACTCGACGAGCGCCCAGCCAGAGGTATCGTCAAAAAAGAAGAAGTCCAGTCTCACAACGATGGCATCGCTGGGACGTTGTGATACCACGCTGGCTTGCAGCTTCTCCAGCAGGCTTGACGAGCGTGCATTTCGGGGCGCCATGAATAGGCGGCGCAACAAGGCTTCGTCGCACTTTGGCGGCAGCCCTTTGACAAGCAGTTTGTTGGTCACGATATCACCGTCCGCATCCAGCAGCTCGCCGTCTTGATCTCGTCGCTCTTCTTGAGAAGGTGGCGTGTCTTGGGAAATGATGGCGGGACCGGGGCCTGGTGTGGATGACGGCGTGCTGGACGATTGAGATGGTGACGTGGTCGCAGTCGCCGGGTCAATTTTCCTCGGCGAATCGCTCTCCACGACTGCCGGTCCAGACGTTCGCCGCTTCGGGATAGCGAACACGGCCTCTTCAAGTTGGTCGTCCGAGAGGCCGCTGAGCTCGACAAAGAGCTGCCATGAGTGCTCGTCCAACTTGACAAATGGCTGGCTTCGGATGTCGTCGATTGCCGAAAGCGGCGAGTCGAACGTGGCATCCTGTGGGGTACCAACGCTATCGCCATATTCCAGCTCGTACGAGCCGTCCAATGGGTTGTAACTTTTCACTGTCGCGATCGTGTACACGGATGTGTCGGGCGGAGACACGAACAACCGTAAATGGCGTCCGACAAGCGCGTCACCCACTTCATCCTTGGTCGGGTCTCGATAAAAGCCCCGCGGTCCGTTGTCCACCACGGTCTTGTTGGCATCTACCTCGGTACCGATCACACCCTTGCAGTTGGCCGAGCCACAGTAGCACTTGATTTGCATCGAGCCGAGCGACTTCCACTGATAGTCAAACGTGAGCTCCTCTTTCTCCTGGATCGCACGCTGCGCAACGACGGCGATTCGGGTCTCACCCTTGACTGTCCACTTCTCGGTCTTGCAGTTGGGCTCGCAGCTGTGGTTCATGAACCGCGTGAAGCTGCCTTTATTCCGCGCGTCAATGTACACGCCTGGCTCGAGTGCCAAGTAGTAAAAGTTGAGCTCATGCTGTCGCCACCAACATCACAAGCATCACGTGAGACTCGACCTCGCATCCACCGAGAATGCGGCACACACCACATCAACAAGAACGCACCCGTGGGACGCCCTTGAGCCGCCGCTGGAGTTCCTTCTCGTCGATGATCTCGCCAACGTACTCGCCAATGACCGTGTCTTGGGCAATCTCGACGCGAGCACGCACGCCGTAGCCCTTGTTCATGGTCTACCAAAGGAGCATCACGTCACGACCACGTCCGCTGTTAGCCAACCCTCTTCCCCTTCCCAATTCCCCACGATACGACCTCGCCGCACCTTGAATGCCTCGAGCTCAGGGAAGCGCTCGGGGTGCTGGAGCCGCTGGTTCTTGCAGTATTTGCCGGCGTCGCACCGCGATGCACTGCACTCGATGTAGGTCGCAAAGTTGAGACACGACACATCTTCGCACCGCGCCTTCTCGTCTTCATTCCCTTCGTCGTTCCCTAATGGAAACGGGCAGCCGCACTCGGCGTAGGCGTCGTCGGGTTTGAAGAGCTTCTCGCGGGGCAAGTGCCCGAGCGGATACTCGTTCCGCGTGAGCAGCGCCACGCCGCGGATCGCTTCGAGGTGCTCAAAGCTCAGTGCTTCGCCGTCGTTGACCGGTACCACAGTTACAGCCGTCGTGTCGTCATGGTCGTCGGTGTCGCTCAAGCTGTGCGGACTGCGGTGCGTCGTCGCGCGCCCGTCGGTGCTGCTGTCTTGGTCGCCGTTGCTACTGTCGCTATCGCTGCGTGACCGCCGCCGAATACGACGGCGATGACTGCGTTCGTCGCGGGAGCGTCCACGCATTCTGATGGTCTTGGTCTCGTCCGCTGATGTGGGCTCTACACGCCGTAAGATGCCGCTCGTATTCGTGCGCCGTCGATCGCCGTCGCAGGTTCGGGGGGTGGTTGCCCTTCGAAGCGACTGACCGCCGTTTTGCGCGCGCCAAAAAATCAAGAAAACAAACTATATACATTTATAGGCAACATTGTATAGTCGAATTGCGTAAATGGTCCGTATTTGCACTTAGGAGAACTTTGATTGACGATAGTAGACATGATCACTCAACATATTTTCGTCACACAATTCAATGGCGCCGCGATTTTGCCGGAGCGGGGCTGGGAGATACCAGATACAGACCTATTTGTTCTGAATATTATCTGAGATAGGCTTCGCGGCGACAAATTGTCGCCGACAATGCATTATATGCACCATTCGATGTGAGACTCGACGCAGCGCGTGGAGTTGTGTATTGCATGAAACAGGTCGTTCTCATTATCACGCCGCCGCGATCTTGGGCTCGGGCTGCTCCTCCACTGCAGCCTCTAGCTCGTCGCGCGCGCGCGTCTTCTCGTTCTCCCGCTCCTGCAGTTTCTCTTGGCCGCGACGATGGCGGCGGTACCAGCTCTTTGCGGCCGAGTACTCAATGGGCGTGTCGGTCACGCGCTTGGTCAGCTCCTCGACAATCGATACCATGTCCGCACGGGACCGTGCACTCGCAAGCGACGCGCGCAGGTCAGTATGGACCATGAGGTCCTGGAAGACGAGCTTGAAAAGGTGCGCACGGATGATCTTGTCGTTCGCCGGCGGGTACTCGAGCGTCAGATCCAGGTACTGCTTGGCCATATCAACGTACCGCAGCGAGGCGACAACCTCCGTCGGTTCCTTGCTGAACAGCGCTGGGTTCTCCAGGATCGCTTCCGAGCTCATGACGCCGTCGGCGCCCGTAGCGTCGAGGCAGTGCTGAATGTCCTCGGGCGTCTCAATGCCGCCGTTCGCGAGCACGGGGATCGACAGGCGCTGCTTGATCTCGCGGATGATTGTCCAGTCGACTTCGCGCACGGCCGTCTTGTTCATCTCCTTGGTACGGCCGTGGACGCACAGCAAGTCGGCGCCAGCGGCTTGGAGCATGTCGCAAAACTCGAGTGTCTCTTGGCGGTCCGGAAAGACGCGGATCTTGACCGTCACGGGGATCGAGAGGTTCTGGCTCAAGGTCTCCACAATCGAACGGACGACTTCCTTCTCCTTCATGAGAAACGAGCCGTAGCGACCCTTGCGCGCGATACCCTGTGGACAGCCGAGGTTCAAATCGACGGCGTCACAGTGGCCCTCGACGTGGCGTGCGGCCGCGAGCACGGTCTGCGGGTCATTGCCACAGAACTGCACGACCAACGGGCGGTCGCGCATGTGCTTCTCAAACATCTTGGCACGGTACTCTGCGCTTTCGGCAAAGAGCCGACTGTGGAACATGGGCGTGTAGCAGAGCTCGGCGCCGTGGGCGCGCGTGAGCATGCGGAACGCGAGCTCCGATTGGTCGACCATGGGCGCGACGACGCGCTGCGGCGAGCCGATCGCACGGAAGAAGTTGAAGCCACGGAGACGCGGCGGCATGGGAGCAGACGTCGTTGCGGAGGAGGCGACAGAAGAAGAAGACGAGGTAGCGACTGTCGCGACTGTCGCGTCCGTCATGGACGTCGGTGGCATGCAGTCAGGGTGTGGACGACGCCAGATTGGTTTGACGCACTTTGGAGCTGCTGGCCAAGGTGGGTTGGAGACATTTTGGCCAATCAGCGAGTCGGTGCGATGATTAGCCTTCCGTGTCTCATTCAAAAGGCTAACTATCCTACTTGGATGATCAGAACGTCCCGAGACTAGTGCAGACTAACCAGTGAATACCAGCCTAGCCCATCGGCGACTTATGGGTTAGGCGGTACTAGGCTAGGGATGACTGTAGCCATGTCTTTAGGGCCAAGCTGGAGGAACGCGCAGAGCAAGTTCACTGCAATCTATTGTGGGCGACGCTGATGGCCAGCGCGTCGCCTGGAGCGAGCCAGCTCGGCTGTGATGCGTCAAGTGTACGGCGTCGTCCACCTCCCAGGCACCCAGGCACACGATCTTTGTTGCCTATTTCGGGGATCCTCCCGATAAATTATCCGATTGGTCAAAATCCAGGATAACACATTCTGATTGGTTGAAAATATAGACCTGCGACTTGTGTAACGTGCGATCCCTCGTTTTCGCGTTTTCGCGGGATGGGATCCACCCGCTCGCGTCCCCATTCCCATGGGTAGGCAGGCGCCTTGACCCGCCTCATGCCCATCAGCGCGGCGCTTGATGGATGCTTCTATGTCGTATAATTTTGGATACCTGTCTCTCTCTCTCTCTCTCTTGCTCTCACAGCGCCCCATCAGGTACGCTCTACGTCATCTCCCGCCTGAAAGCATTCAGCAATTCCACGCCTCCCGGCCACCTCCATTCGTCTCGTCTCCACCGTCTCCACCATGGTCTTGCCTCGTCGTCTGCTGAGCCTCTCGTTCGCGGCCCTTGCAGCCGTGTTCACCAGCGTCGCAGAGCTCCCGTCTGTCGATGCCTGGAATCCGCCGATTGTCACCAAGGGCAACAAGTTCTTTGATTCGGCGACCGGCCTCGAGTTCCGCGTCAAAGGCATGGCGTACTACCCGCGACCGAATGCCGGTGAGCTCTACGACGTCAACAACTACGACTGGACGTCAGACGACCACGAAGAGATCTGGCGATCGCATCTCGATATGATGAAACAACTTGGTGTGAACACGATCCGCCTCTACAGCGTCGACCCATCGCGGTCCCATGACAAGTTCATGTGCGCGTGCGCCGAGCGTGGCATCTACGTGCTCGTGGGCATCACGGCGCCGTGTGAGAACTGCTCAGTCCAGGACGTTTTGCCGCCAGCGTGCTACCCACCGGAGCTCTTTTCGCGGGCACAAATGGTCTACAATGCGTTTGCCGTGTACGACAACACGTTGGGCTTCAGTGTCGGCAACGAGAACAATCTGCAGACCACGCACGGCATGGAGGGTACGGCGACCGCACCATGCGTCAAGGCGTTTCTGCGTGACGTGCGCCGGTACGCGACGAGCTGTGCCAGCTCCATGCGGCAAGTGCCGATCGGCCTCGATATTGCCGACATTCCACCGCGTGGGCAGTGGCTCCAGTACTACGACTGTGCTGTCGACGACGATGAGATGACCCGCGCCGAGTGGGTCGGGTTTAACCCGTACGTCGAGTGCGACCCGGTCGGCCACAAGACCTACGCGCAGTCCGCGGGTCTACAGAATCTCATGAAAGAGTACGCAGCGACCGGGTACGCGCGGCCCCTTATGTTTGGCGAGTTTGGCTGCGTGCTTGGGGCCAATACGCTCGCAGGGTACGAGAACCAGCGGTCGTTCTACGACGCCAAGTGGATGAACGAAGAGAAAGAAATGACCGACGAGATTGTCGGCGGCAACGTCTTTGAGTTCACGACCGAGAAGATCCATGTCGCCGGCGAAGTGCTGAGCAAGAATGCCGACCCGGGCCGCTTCGGTGTTGGCTTTTTCCAACCCGACACGTGCGACCACGACAAGGTCGCGTGCAAGTTCATCAAGTACCCCGAGTTTGACAATCTGCAGCGCGCCTACACGACCACCAAGCCATCGAGCGTCACGCTCCAGCAGTTTACGCCGACGCGCAGTGCGATCCTCGCGTGTCCCGCGAGCATGTCGACGGCATTGCCACCGATGCCACGGGTCACGGCGCTCGAGTGCTCGGTGCGGCAGCCGGTGTGTAACAACGCCAAGTCGAATGCCCACAGCAAGAACGCCAAGCGCTCGGTGCCACTGGGCAGCGTCGTGCCGCCATCGAACGACAAGGCCGACGGCGATGGGCTCAAACCGACCGGGAACGGCGATCAAGTAACACAGGCGAAGAGCGCTGCTACTGCCACGGCCATGGCAGCGACCCACTGGCTCGTGGCGCTTGTGTCGTGTCTTTTGTCTGTGCTTGTGGTCTTGTAAACACGTCATTCACAATGAGCTCACCTCAGTTGTAGCCATCGTCACCCGAAGATAATTTGTCTTTACCTACCCCTAATGCGAGGAACATCATTGCCACCAATCATCGATCATAGAATTGGGTACAGTGGGACCCAATGGATGATCAATTCGTCTTTTTGGCCAATCAAATGGTCCAGATTGAAGTACGCCGTGTGAGTAATGATCGCGAGGAGCTCCACCCACATGACAGACACCCAGAATCTCCAACGCTCTGCTCTCTTGTGCTTGCTCTCCATCGCGTGGGTAGGCGTTCTCTCACGCGTCGCTTCTACCAACACCCCGTAGCGGCGCGCGTCTTCATTTACGAATTCGCTTTCGTCCTCTCTCACTCCTTCCTCTCACAACAATGGCGTTTGGCTCGGCGACACGACTCCTCGCGGCCTGTGCGCTGCTGGTTGCGGGCTCGGCGGACGCATGGCTCGCGCCGCTCGTCACCAAAGGCAACAAGCTCTTTGACTCGGCGACTGGCCTTGAATTCCGTATGAAAGGCATGGCCTACTTCCCACGCCCGAACGGCGGCGAGCTTGCGACAGCCGACGGCACGGGCTACGACTGGGCCGCCGACGAACACGAAGCCGTGTGGGCGCCGCACCTCAAGGCCATGCAAGACCTCGGCGTGAACACGATCCGCCTCTACAGCGTTAACCCGACCAAGCCCCACGACAAGTTTATGTGCGCGTGCGCCGAAGCCGGCATTTACGTGCTTGTGGGCATGGCGGCGCCGTACGTTTTGTGTCGTGATCTCTTGCGCTCTAAGGCGATACAGACGGACTCACAGTATTCTGGATGATGTGTCCTCACAGGTGTGACGGCTGCGCCGTGCCGGACTTGGCACCGCCGGCGTGCTACCCGCCAGCGCTCTACGAACGCGTGCAGCTCATTTACAATGCGTTTGCCGTGTACGACAACACGCTGGGCTTTAGCGTGGGCAACGAGAACAACATGCCGGCGCCCAAGGATGCCACGGGCTTGCGCATGGCGCCGTGTGTCAAGGCACTGCTACGTGACACGAAAGCGTACGCGGCGGGCTGCGCCAGCACGCTGCGGCAAGTACCGATCGGGCTCGACCAGGCCGACTTGCTGCCGCGTGACCAGTGGATCAGTTATTACGACTGCCTCGTCGACGACGACGCCAACACGAGCGCCGACTGGCAAGGCTTTAACCCGTACGTCGAGTGCGATCCGATCAAGCACACGGCGTACGCACAGGCCGACGGTCTCCAGAAACTCATGAGCGACTACCGCGCTGCAAACTACTCGCGACCGCTCCTGTTTGGCGAGTTTGGGTGCAACAAGGGCGCCAATACGATCGACGGCTTTGCGAACCAGCGCGCGTTCAACGACGCCAAGTGGATGAACACGGAGACGGACATGACGACCGAAGTCGTGGGCGGCAACGTCTTTGAGTTTAGCACCGAGCTCATCAATCTCGTGGGCAAGAGTACGTGCGCGTCGAGTCGTCTGGTTCTTGTTGGTCTTGTACGAGGGTCTCATGTGTCCTTTCTTATTCTGCTGCTGTGGTGTAGAGCTTGACGGTGCGGCCGACGAAGGCAAGTACGGCGTGGGCTACTTTTCGCCGGACAACTGCGACCACGCGACGATTCCGTGCAAGTTCGTGCCGTACCCCGAGTATACAAACCTCAAGAAGGCGTACACGACGACCACGGCGTCGACGCTCACGATGAGCGCGTTTTCGCCGCCGCGGAACCAGATTCTGAGCTGCCCAGCGACGCTCTCGGCCACGCTCCCGCCCACGCCGAACCGTACGTTTGAGAGCTGAGCTGATCGGTAGACCCGTAGACCCGCCCGTGCTGACGACGGTCTCTCTTGTATCCCTAGTGATCCCATTGAGCTGTGCGGCCGCCCAGCCCGTGTGTGCCGGCAAGAAGTCGAACGCTGGCACCAAGACCAAGGTCGTGGACGACCGCGTCATGGCCAACGGCAAGGCCGTGCCGGGCCAGCTCGTGGACGACGCCTCGAACGCGTCGTCGTCGAGCAGCAGCGGCTCGGTCGAGACCGAGATCGAGGCGACGACCGAGCCATCAAGCACGACTGCACCAGTGTCGCCATCGGCGCCGGGTGCGACTCCGGCTCCGGCACCGGCGTCGTCGGGCTCGACGACCGCAGTGGCCACAGCTGCGACGCTGCTGGTCGCGGCCGTGGCGGTTTCCGTACTCTAGAGTCTATTCGAGACCCACGCGGTCTCCGAATGTACTGTTTTATCTATCTAGACCCTGGCCATCATTGCCTTTGTTCCGTATCCCATCCCATCGCTCTTCCTCTCACGTGGGTTGATACTGCAGCATGCGATCGTGGTGGTCGTGGTTGCTGAACGGATCTGGTCCGCAATCTCTCTGGCTCGCCGTTAGACGTGTCACACGACGATCTCCGATTGGTTAATCGCCGTCGTGTGATTGAGCCATCGACTAACCGAGTCCCATGTGGCACAGTTCACTGAACGTTCTTCTTGTACTTCGCGATGGGAGGTGTTGCAGGCTTCGCGCCGTGTCGCAGCAGGGCTCGTACTCCAGTGGGTACCTGAGAGAACACGCGACCTTGCCACGGGTCTCTCTATCCGTGGCACTGCCACGCCTGGCAGCGTTGTCTGCTCGTCATTGCCCAACCTGCCACGCCGCCACCACTGCTCTCTACCTCTCCCCCTCTTCTCGGCTGCCATGCGCCTTCAAGCTTTCGTTACCGCTGCTGCCACGTCGCTCGCGCTCGCCGTGTCGTCGCTATCGTCGCTCTCGGAGGCCGCGCCCATCATCATCAAAGGCAACAAGTTCTTCAACTCGGCGACCGGCCTCGAGTTTCGCCTCAAAGGCATGGCGTACTACCCACGACCGAACGCCGGCGAGATGGCAAATGTTGGGAACTACGACTGGGCCGCCGACGACTACGAGAACGTCTGGGGCCCGCACCTCGATATTATGCAGGAGCTCGGCGTGAACACGATCCGTCTCTACAGCGTCGACCCGTCGCGGTCCCATGACAAGTTTATGTGTGCCTGTGCCGAGCGTGGCATCTATGTGCTCGTTGGCATGACTGCTCCGTACGTATTGTATTGTGTATCAGCCCGTTGTGTGTTGTGTGCTTGAGCCTGACGATACCGTGTCGTTGCGTTTCGATAGGTGTGAAAACTGCTCGGTCCAGGACGCGTTGCCGCCGGCGTGCTACCCCCCGGAGCTCCTCACGCGGATCCACATGGTCTACAATGCCATGGCCGTGTACGAAAATACACTGGGCTTTAGCGTCGGGAACGAGAACAATCTCCAAATCAAGTACGGCAAAGACGGCACGGCCACGGCACCGTGTGTCAAGGCCCTGCTCCGGGATGCCCGTGCCTATGCCGAAGGCTGTGCCGCCAAGACACTGCGGCAAGTGCCGATTGGCCTCGACATTGCCGACATCCCACCGCGGGAGCAGTGGCTCCAGTACTACGACTGCGAAGTCGATGGCGACGAGCACACCCGGGCCGACTGGATCGGGTTCAACCCGTACGTCGAGTGCAATCCGCTCGAGCACAAGACCTACGCCGACTCGGAAGGCTTGCAGCTGCTCATGCAAGAGTACGACGACGTGGCGTACGCACGGCCCATTATGTTTGGCGAGTTTGGGTGCAACGAAGGCGAGAACACGATCGACGGCTACGCGAACCAGCGTGGCTTCTACGACGTACGTGACGCCTTACAGGAGACCCGGACCGATGGCTTTGTCTCATCTCGTTCTACTACGTATCTTGCAGGCCAAGTGGATGAACGACGAGCCCGAGATGACGGAGCAAATCGTCGGTGGCAACGTCTTTGAGTTTACGACCGAGATTGCCAACCTCGTCAAGGCCAAGAGTACGTCGGCTCGCTCTGTCTCTCAATTGTCGAGGACGTGGTGAACTCACTCATCGTTTATTCGTAATTGGACAGAGCTCACAAAGGAAAAGGACCCCGGCAAGTTTGGTGTTGGCTACTTCCAGCCGGACGACTGCGACCACGACAAAGTCCCGTGCGAGTTCGTGCCGTACCCCGAGTTTGAGAACCTCAAGACCGCGTTCTTGACAACGCGGAACTCGACGCTCACGCTCGACGCGTACACACCGACGCGTAGCAGCAAGGCGCTTGCGTGTCCTGCCAAGATCTCGGCCGAGCTGCCACCTCAGCCCAAGGGTACGTACGGCTCCCTTGTCTCGTGACATGATGCCACCTGACTGACACCTCTGTTGTCATGATGGTGTCACAATAGTCGAGACGCTGGCGTGCTCGGCGATCCAGCCCGTGTGTGGTGGCCGCACGAGCACGTGGCAGCCGTCACGTAGGTCAGCCACATCGACGACTGCGAGCAACTCGACGCGTACACCGGGCGCCAATGGAAACGGAAACGGAAACGGAAACACACCGCAAGAGACCAACGCTGCAGCAGCCGCTAGCCCCCGTAGTTGGACACTGCTGCTCATGGTCGCGAGTGCGGTCGCAGCGTTTGCCTAAGACCGTCGGCGTGGTGATCGTCCCATCCCGACGACTGCATTTGTTTTCATACGAGTACAGTACAAATCAGTGAATGCAACGGATGCGCAACCAACCAGAACCAGCCTACTACGATCGTCTACGATCGTCATGAGGTCACGTCAGTATTCGTTCTGTGTCGTCATTTCGATCGCGTCCAACTTGGCGTCGACGACGGTCTGAATGGCTTCGATCGTGGCCGACTGGACGTCGATGTGCTGGCGCAGCGACGCGACCGCGTAAGTCAGTTCCGTGAGCTGCTGGTTCGTTGTGGCCTCGCGCGCCTGGAGCTTGCGGAGCTCGTCATGCAGCTGCGCGGTCTCTTCGAGGTGCATGGTGTTGTCGGCCTTCAGCACACTCGTCTCGCGCACGAAGGCGAATTTCACCACATCGAGACGATGCTGCTGTGTTGTGACGGTCTCACGTAGCTGGGCAATCTGCGTGGCTTTCTTGGCATCTGCTGCCTGGAGCATCTGGACCGTCGTACGTAGCCGTGTGATGTGCTCGGTCTTCGTGGCGTTCTCGTCATGTAGCGCTGCGAGTGCCCGGCGGATCGCGTCGAGCTCTGTCGGCCTCGGTAGAGCGTGCGTGGCAGTTGCGACGGGCTGGCTCCGTATTACCGGTCGTGGGGTACTCACGTGGTCGTCCGTGGGCGTCGACGCCGACATCAATTCAGCCCGTTGACGGTTCAGCTCGTTCTGCTGCCGAAACGACCGGGCGTGGTACGGCGTCACGCGACGAGACGCTTGTGACTCCATGGATCGGATCACGAGGCGACGGGCGCGCTGCTCTGACTCGGAACGTAGGATGTCAAGAGCGTGCCGTGGTGTCTGTCGAACAGGCGGTGCCTTGTGCCGGGCGATGCGTGTGGCCGTGCCCTCTACACTGACAGCCCCACCGTTGGGACGAGCCGGTGTAACCAAGTGACTTGTGTCGGACCCGCCTGTGGCAATTTCGTCCGCGCCTAGAGTCGAGCCTCCCGGTGTGGAGCTGTCGCTGTCACGCGCACCATCTCGTTCCGACGGCGTGACACGCCGTGTGCGCGTGGCACTGTCATTGCTGCCACTATCACGGTGCTCCATCTCGCGAGTGCGCTGGAGCGTTGCCCACTGTTGACAGATCCATTCGATTGCCCTGCGCTGCGACGGGGTCAGCAAGTTCCATCCCCGCTCGATCCCATAGAGTTCCCATAGCAACCGGATGCGGTCGCGGCAGTTCCGAGCGGAAAACACCGCGACGCCCGATGTGTTTTCGAGCAGCAGTGCGTTGAGCCGCGTTGCGAGCCGTGCGCACTTGTCGTAGACCACATGTGCTTCGTCGTTGAACGGCAGTTCCTGTCGCGCCGCCCATAGGAACACGTCATCGAACGTGGCGCCGGCGGCGACTCCGTCGTCCTCGTCTCGGTGCTGAGCCACGAAGCGTGCGAGTGCCTTCGTGAAGACCGTCACAGGTACGGTCATGTATTCGTGCACGAGTTGCTTCGCCGGGCCTGGTGTCATCGACTCGTCAAATTGCGTGAGCCACTCGAGCCGGTCGCGAACAGTACGAAGATTCCACACATCGCGACCAGCCTCTTGATTCAGTTCAAACGCCACAATCTCGAGCAGCACATCGTCGGCGTCTTGTAAATGAGCCGTAAACGGTCGCACGTCGAGCAGAATGCGCAAGAGCGGCTCGTTGTCGTTGCAAAAGTACGCAGCAAACGCGGCCTCGCGCGTGTACGTCGAGCTTGCTGTCGTTGTGGATACACCATGGACTCTAGTGCTGGCCACGGGCGACGACACCATCTCGGAGAGAGGCGACTGGTACGTCTCTACGAGACGGTGCAGCGACGCGGGGATCGCATGAGGAGACGCATTGTAGCGCGTTTGTATCGTGTGGAGATGGCGCGTGACATCGTGTGCGCTCCACGGCGGCAGCTGCGCATGGCGCTGCGCCATCGCGTCGTTGAACCGCTGAGCGGCGTCGTCGTTCACGGCATTTGCTGTCCCACAGATCTGCTGTGCTTGTAGGACGCTCTGCAGCAGCGTCTTGTAGACAGGAAGCTTCAGCCGCCACGTGCGCCGCGCAGTCTTTGACGGTGGCGTCGTCGCCATTCGCAGCCGTTGTTCACGCCGCATGCCACTCAAACGAGGTCTCAGTTACGATCGTATAACCCTGTTTAACGGTTGAGTAACCCATTTTTAAGGTGCGCGACCACTGGGTACACTACGGTGGACCGCGGGTGTCGTGTTCGTCTCCGTCAAGATCGTGTCGTGTACGGTGCTTCTTCACCTTCATCGCCCGGATCCTATCGACGGATTACTTCCAGAAAGACAGAAAGAAACGCAATTCGTGTCGCTTCTAGCACCGCTCCCGTCAAGACTCTAGACTCTCACAGACGCAGCAAACAACCACTAGTCGAGTGTTTGTTACTCAACGGAATGTTCTCCAACCTCTTACAGTTGTGGAGACAATACCAGTGGAGGAGAAGGGAAGGTGGATGAGTCATCCACCATCACCAGTTCAGAGTGCGTGCCGGTCATCCGATGACCGGCACGGACTCTGAACTGGTGATGGAATATGCTGGAGCTGATATGTACCCATATCACTTTCGAGAGAAAATAACCCACGATGCCGAGGCGAAACATGCAGCGGACATCGGACCCCTGCACTCTGTGCGTCTCTAGTGTATACTACGTAGTAGTACATTTGAAATGACTCTCGTCAAGATGTCCTTCTCACTCGGTTTCCATCTATGCTATAGCAGGCCACGAACTGCTCGGAAGCCACCGAGCCCATCCCAATGGCTGAGTTCTTCCTCCCTGGTTGACCTCAAAACCTCACAACGCGTCGGTCTCACTAAAGGTTTTTGAGGTGCAAACCCATGATGAGTTCCCACACAATGATGTCATCAAGATCGAGCAGCTCCCAAGCGCGACTCCGTCGCCATGGACCGCTTCGTGGCGCGACGGCTGCTCTCCGACAGGGACCACTCAAACGACGACAACGACTCGCTCATGGTCGTCGTCCCACGCCGCACCGAGTCCTCAGCGGCCGAGAAGACGCTGCCGATCGTCGCGCTGCGGAACCGCGCGACCGGCAAAGTGCTCGAGCACTTTAACGGCGCGTCGATCCACGCGCTCGACGACGACGAGCGCCACCCGTACCACCAATGGCGCCGCGTCCCAACAACCAACGGCTTTGTCGCGTACCGCAATGTCGCGACGGGGATGGTGCTGGACCACTACGGCGGGCACGCGATCGAAGCGTTCAACGACGACGTACACGACCATCATCATCAGTGGCGCGAGGTCGGCGTGGGCAGCGGCTTTGTCGCCCTACGGAATCGTGCGACTGGCAAAGTGCTGGGCCATTGGTACGGCGAGTCCATCCGGGCGCCCACCACCGACGTACACGCTGTGAACCACCAATGGCAGGTCTGTACAGTCACGCTCGCGTCGACAGTGGTCGCACTACGGAACCGCGCGACCCGCAAAGTGCTCGAGCACGTCGACATCGCGTCGATCGAAGCACTGGCCGATGATGAGGCGCATTCCAAGCGGCAGTGGCACCGCATCGACATTCAGAACGGATACGTGGCCTACCTCAATGTCGCGAGCGGCATGGTACTGGATCATTACGGCGGACGGGCGATCCACGCACTCACGGCCGACTTTGCGGACCGCCACCACCAGTGGCGAGAGATCGATGTGGGCGGCGGCTTTGTTGCGATCCAGAACCGTGCGACAGGCAAGCTCTTGGAGCACTGGTACGGCGAGTCGATCCAGGCGCCGAGTGATTTACTGGACCATCTCAACCACCACTGGCGCGTGCTCGGCGTCCCGCCACTGATGGACCATCCGGACGACGAGTGGGAAGACTCCATCTTACTGGACGATGGACCGCTGGGTGAGACGATGCTCGTCGTGTTGCCAGAGCCAATGGATCTCGAAGAGAGCGGCATGAGCAGTAGCAGCAGCCTCGGGCGCTGGTCCGCCTTCTCCTTCCCCTCTGTCCACGGAAGCGCCTTCCGTCGCCGTCACTTCAGTGTCGGCACGCTCTTGCACCGCCACAGCATTTCGTCGGCTGTGCGTTTGCTCACCGAGCGCTTCTCCGACGTCGCGCGCTACATTGCACTGGGCGAAGCGACCTCCGAGATCGACGCCATGTATCCGCTCTTCCGACCGCTACCGCACTCGAACGGCGTGCAGCTCTTTGCGCACCACGACATTGTGCTCACGTTGGTGCAGCTCGTGGATCACTACCGCACGAGCCGGGACGTATTCGCGGCCATCCTCTCTTGGCTCGGCACAAGTCTCATTCGGGATAACGGAGACCATACGAAGCACGACGGACTGCGCGCGTTTCTGCGGCGGCCAATGGCACCTGTGATCGAAGCGTCGTTGCTGTCGGCATCGAGGAGCGCCGAGCTGCCCACCGAGTGGACACAGTTTGTGCCGCTACCACGAAGCGACCAGTTCCAAGCGATCGACCGCGAGACCAAGCGACCGTACTGCGATCAGACCATGCCGCTGGATGTGTGGGAGCTCGTGCTCCTTTTCTTCCGCATCATCGAGGCCAAACTGCAGATCGAGCACGGCGCGACGCTCGCTCGTTTCTCCCTTCGATACAACGCCGTCTTTGTTGCACCACGCCGCGACAACACCGCTGTTGCCTACAATGAGTTCAGTCAGCTCCGCAACGGCACGCACATCGACGTGCTACGACCACGTGGTGCACCGGACAAGACACCAGCAGGCATGTGGCACGTTCTCACGTTCCGTGATACCGACTTGACATCGCCGAATCCCATCGGGGACTTCTCAGTCGCGTTCGTGCTCCACGCGTCGGATCCGAACGCGGTCCTTGTGGCCAACCCACGCGGTCGCAAGCGACAACCGTGCACATTTGAGCCCCTGGCGACGGCCAACAACGCGTTCGACCTGAGTCGCCACGCAAAGTACGTCCATGCATCGTACTACCATCTCTTGACACTGCCCGGTGGTGTGGACGCAGTTGAGCGGTGGATCAATCAACGAGACGCCGATCAACTGGTCACGACGCCGTTGCTGGGCGCCAACGTGTACTTTTTGCTGGACCCTGAGGCAGTGAACGGACTGGAGACCGTCGACCTTGACGAGCGACAAGAAGACGATGTTGAGGGGCTTGTAGAGTAAATACGTAGTCTTGACATATCTGTTGCCGTGGTGTCTCGTGTCGGCGCGTCTCGCCCAGCTGAGCACATGGTGTAGCGTCGAGGTTATGCCAGCAGCGACCAAACCTGTTTTCATTTCGTCCGCATAACAAGCCAACTATTTGGTAGGAGCAGGCCGTTCAGAGCTCAGAACCTACGGTTGAGGCCAACGTCGTTTAGGTCCCTGGATCGACTTGCGGAGTCTTCCTTCGATGACGCGAGACGACAGGGCGGTGTTTCGACGAGCAGACTTGTAGTAGCGCAGCAGCACTCCGTCGATCCACTCACACATGTTCTCTTCACCTTGGGAAATTGTCGCTCGTTTTCAACTTGCTCGCACTCGTTAACTTGGCAACATTAGACTCTGACGCTTCCATACGCTGAGCTATCGCTGTCGACGCTAACTCGATCGCGTTGAGTTTGGACGCGTGGTCGTTCGTCGCTTCCACGATCGCAGCAATCGTCCCTGAGTACGCGTCCACTTCGTTCAACCGATCTTGGAGAGGACCCATTAGCGCCTTGACTGTCGCGCTGAGCCGCGTGATAGCTTTGTTGTTCTTGGCGTTCTCGGCCTTCAAGTGGGTAATCTCCTCTGTCTTCTTGGTGTCATTCGCCTTGAGTGACTCGACGATCGCGCCGAGCCGCGCGATCTCCGTGGCCTTCTTGGCGTCTTCAGCTTGTAGCGATCCCAGTACTTGATAGATGGTTCCCAGCACGGTCTTTAGTTGTGCACTGGCGTTGCGTTGGGCTGCCGATTCTCTCTCGCGTGCCTCGAAGGCGTCATTCAGGCGCGTCATTTCAACCTCCAGACTGGTGGGCGAAGGCTGCTGGCTCGACAAAGGCGGGAGCTGAGGAGTTGCATCATCAGCCACTTGGTCAGCACGCGCGGCAACGTTTTCACAGCGCTGCATGTTGACGATTTCTTCTGCTTCAGTGTCCGATTCAGTTTCGAGACTGTCGTCAGCTCCATTGTCCTGTTCGCCTTCGTCTTCAGTCGAATCACTCTTACCATATACGCTAGTTGAACACAGTTCCCCATCGACGTCACTGCCGTGTTGCGCATGGGTGAGTCGCTCTGGCTCTTCCCCCGTGAGGTCGACGAAAGTGTGCAGCGTGAGCTCAGGAGACTCGGAAGAAAATAGATCAGAAAGCCGAGCCGCTGGCGTGGCGTGACGCCGTTTGTCTCGATCGTCATCGCCATTGCACGAGCTCGCGAATCGACAGCGCTTCGACGGCGTCATGTCGTCGTCGCTGCTGTCGCTCTCACTGTCTTCCGACTCGCGCGTCCGTTTCGGCTGCCGTGAGAGATCCAAAATCTTGCTGATGACTTGCTGCTGTGCCTTGGTGAGCGTGCCCCGTCGATTTTCCTTGTTGTAGATGTTAAGCAACAGCGTGACACGGTCGTTGCACCACTCGTCGGAAAACACCACCAGCGATGTACCAGACATGGCTTGGAGATCGGAGACAAGCGTTGGGCGGGGCGCTGCCGCAGCGAGTCGTCCGCTGTTGGCACGCTCGAGGTGCCACGCACGCCACAGCAACACGTCGTCAAACGACGTGTCCAAGCCTTCCATCTCCTGTCGGATAATGACGAGATAACACGCAAGCGCGTCCTTGATGGCTTGCGTTGGGATGGCAACGTACGCTTGCACCAAGTGCTTCAGTTCCGGCGCATCGGCCAGCGACGCATGGCTAGGGTGATGAATATTGGTCACCACTTCGACCAGCCACGCGAGTTTCCAGCGGACGCTGTGCGTGGACCACGTCGTACTCACGTCCGTGCCAAGGGTCCGCACGTGACGGTTCTTCGTCGAATTCAATTCCGACACTGTTTCCTTGATCAACGCCTCCTTTGAATCGTCGAGATGGAGATAGAACGGCCACAGATCGAGCAGCACGCGCATCATGACTGTGTCTTTGGTCGAATCGACCCGCGGTAGCAAATGAGAAGGATACGGTCGCGTCGGACGGCACGACGTCGCGTCGTTTTGTTTACGACTGAAAAACGACGCTTTCTCCTTTAGATACGTCGCCATCCACGCCCGCTCTCGCTCCGGAATGGCGTGCGGCGACGTTGTAAACAGCGTTTCCATCGTTCCCACGTCACGCTGAATGGTTTGCACACCGAGCGGGATGAGGCGAGGGTCGTGTCGGAGCATCGCGGCGTGGAACTGCCGAGCGACTTTGTTGCATGCGGCTCCGTTCGCGCCGCGCGTTTTCTCGTAGGGCTTCTCTCTCCTCTCAATGGGCAACATGATGGAGTAATCGTTCAGCCAGACGTGTGTGGCGGTCGTGCCGCCCCGTGGCGTCGACGGTGAATCTGCAATGGCGCCGTCAATGACCTCCTCCTCTTCGTGTGTCTCCTCCTCCTCCCTCTTCTCCTCCTCCTCTTCTTCGTCTTCTTCTTCGTCTTGCTCCTCCTTCTCCTCTCTATCGCCGTCGCCATGGCGTTCATCACAATCATCTGCGAGGCCACCGTGCGCCGCCGTCACGATCTTGGACCGACTCGACGATGGGAAGTCGCCCGGCGTCTGTACCATGGCCGCTCGTGGTCGGCGTTTGCGCGTTTGAGTGTGCATCTGTGGCGGAAGGCGCCATACAAAAGGCACCACCGAGGTGCTGCCAACGTCCAGGCGCGTCGTCTCTCCTCTGCGCGGCGGCGTTCGTGGATTCGACTCGGCGTCCGCCATCTTGTTGGTCGCGATCGCAGTGATTCTTCAAGATGGTCGTTAGAGCGTTTCTGTCCCCGATTGAAATGGACCGCCCTGGTTGCGAGTCGATAGATTATAGAAACGCGATTCTACCAGGTACGATCCGACTGGAAACACTCTGTCGCTGGAAGCCACGGGAAAGACAGCATCGACGCGATCGACTGTGGGAGACGCTACTGGACGCCGTGTTGGCCACAGCGAACACGCTCCGTACCGATGCTTCCCATGTACGTCTGGGGTCTTGATGACGCAGTCAACCGGTGATCATGGTGTTCTGGCCAGTTCATGATTGTGCCTTTTGTATTCAAGTGATCGCGGTTCAGCTATTTCATACCTTCTTTTTCTGGTGGTGCTTCTTGCCGTTTTGGACTCTTGCTCCCGATGGCTTGTGGTGCTGTTGAGACTTGTTGTGGGCGTGTGACGGTTTCCCCGACGCTGGACCGTTGGCGTACTTGTGCTTGCCCGGCGTTTTGCCTTGTGGCGTCGAGGTTGATTTCGGTAGCTGTACCGGCGGCGCTTGCGGCATGGGCGTTGATTTTTGCGGCGCCGGAGTCACGGACGCTTCATCACCACTTGCGTTTTCATCCACATCTTCCTTCCCCACCTCTTTCTCCTCGTCCTCATCGTCGTCCTCGCTTTCGCCCGCCGCCTTGGCGGCCTCTACCCTCGCCTTCTCTTCCTCGGCCTTTGCTCGCTTCACGGCACGTTCGGCATCACGGTCCTGCGCCGCGCGTTTGCGTCGGTCTTTACGCGCATTCTTTGCGTCTTCTTTCCACTGGATCAGCGCCTTTGTGCGCGGTGTCGAGAGCGCATCGTCGAGCCACGTTTTCTCGCAGTGCCACTCGCCGACCATCAGTCGCTCCAATAACGTCGTATTCTACACACAGACCAACCTCATAAGTCTTCCTCTCTCTCCTCCTAAAGCCCACTAGAAAGGCATCAACGTACCAGCACGTTCATCTCGAGGAAACCTTTGCAGACGGCCTGCTGGATCGGTTTCCGGCCGACGACGTCGATAAATCGATCGATACACGGCTATGCCAACAACAGATACAACGTACATGCGTCAACACCCATCCCATACTCAAACCAAGTCAATGTGAGTCCTCCGCACCTCGTCCTTGGCGGTTGTATCCACGTGCTCGCTCGCAAACTTAGCGAGCAGCGCGTCGTGCTGCGCCGACGTCGCCTCGACAAAGAGCAAGTGGTACTCGCCCATGGTCACGAGCCGACCGCCGGGTACGGCCAGTGACTCGAGCCAGGTCTTGACAGTCGACACATAGAGTTTCCGGTCGTGGAAGTGGTCGATCCGCACGAGCAGCGCCTCCATAGTCCCCTAGTGATCCCGATTGTCCGTCGCGCGGGATGAAGTTGCTGTTTCGTTGCTGGAGGCCAGCCACCAAGCGACACAATTGGAGGGTTTCCGATACCGACCTCATACCGGTTTTGGATGCCCAGTTCCTAACTAGGTCAGTTGAAATACCGTTGTTAGGATTCCCTATCGAACCCGGCCCCACACACGGGAAAAGCACGACTGCGAGGGGAAACCTACGGCACGATGGATCTCATGCTCAATGCGGTCGAGGACGACGGCTCTGGGGGCGAAGGCTCGCCGCCACCGCCACCACCGGCGTTTGCGATGCCTGTGAGTCGCATTTCCGCGAGCAGCGGCGCGTCGATGGCGTCGATTTTGTCGGCCGCGTCGCCGCTGACGCCGCACGACGCGCCACGGTTTGAGCTCCCAATGGCGCGGCGCACGGGGCTCGCGAGCCTCATGAACTCGCCGTTGGTAGACCCACGTGAACAAGAACGGGACGTACGCGACAGGGAGGAGGACGACATCGCAGAACGAGAACGTGGGAGAGGGCGTGGTGACCAACGGGAAGAGACAGTGGAGCCAAGCGCTGAGGTGAGTGAGAGGTCGCAAGAAGAAGAAGAAGACGAAGAACGGGACGTTGAGATGCGCGGCACCGAGCGAGACGAGGTCGCAGAAGAAGGCGAAGACGGAGACGAGATGGAAGATGACGCGTCCGAGAACGACGAGAGCTCAGTCAAGCGAAGACGCGGCTACTCGATTGTATCGGAAGCCTCGGTGTCGACGCCTCCGCCCATGGCAACGTCCGCGCAGTCGCCGGCGTCGGTTGCAGTCGATGCAGATGCGCTCGTGCTGGAAGATGCCGAGTTGATCGAGCTCAAGACGGCACTGCAACACGCGATCCAGAAGTACTTGTCAGCCGAAGCGAAAGCCAACGCACCGCCCACCAAGCGTCGCAAGGGCAAGCAACCACAAAAGAAGCGTGGTTCCCAGGCGGCCGCACAGGCCGACGCATCGTCCGCCGTGAGCGAGAGTCTCGAAGCTGTGGAGCAGTGTATTGACAAGCTCCAGGAGAAGATCACGATCGACCTGATGGAAGTCAACGTGCTCCGTGATGTCGTGCGCATGAGTATCATGTTTCTGGGCATCGTAAACGCAGCCGACCCTGTCTACAGTGCATCACGTACCGAGATGATAACGGCCCTCGATATTCTCCAGTCGAAGCCTGTGCACGTGCAGCTTGCCAATACAATCCGGCGGGTGCTTCTGTCGGTGCCAGAGGATGCCGTGCCGCTAGTCCTCGGCGACGTATTGGACTGGATCCTCAGCAGCGGGATCGACATCGCGTCGTGGGGATGGGTGTTTGTGTTCTTCGCACAGTTTGATTCCTCGGCTGTTGTGAGCTTTTTCGTGCAGCATGCCGTGTTTCAGCAGTCATCTGTTCACATGGACCAAGAAGTGCAGCTGACGCTACAAGTATTGGAAAGTCTTGCACCACATCGTTCGGCTGAGATTGTAGACGCAGTGACGAAAACGATTCAGCAGATTGCTTCAAGCCCACGGTCGAACGATGTGTCGGCTCCAGTTGCATTGAATCGGCTTCTTTCACTCGGGATGCAGTCGTCAGCGATTCTGCGCGCTGTAGACGATTCATTCCAATGGATTGTGACGTTGGACGTCGTCCTGTCATTGTGGAAAAATAGCTCGGAAATGTCCGACGATGGAGTGAACGGAGCGTCGAAACAGCACGAAGTATCCCTGTATTCCAGATTGCTGCAGGTAATCGACGAACAGAGCACACTGCTGGAGAACACACTTTTCCAGGTAGTGCTGTTGCTTCAGCAACTCACGGCATCATCGTCAAGTGGCCCACACGACATCACGGTGATCGCTCGGAAGTTTCATGCAGACGTTGTGCGGATTGCGCAGCATCAACCAGATTCGACCATCCTCCGAAGCATCTATCGGCAAATCCCTTTCATCTCTCAAACCTGCATTGAGCAGCTCACCGAAGACCAAGAGATATCAAAAACGCAGTTGTCAACCTCTCGGCTAGATTCCTGGAAGGCTTGGCTTGTTGCAGTAGCAACTTCAATATCCCGTCGAAATGTCACCGACCGTCTTCTTCAAGCAGATCTCACGTGGTGCGAAATTGCGTCGTCTAGTGGCTCTGCCACCATTCCCGTCGACGCGTTTTGTGATCTTTTGTGTACCATCGTCGAGACCTCATCACCAGACTTCGTTACAGTGCTTCGTGAGATCGCCGACTGGCTTCGTCATCTTGTCGTTTCCAGCGTCGGTCGATACCGTTTGCTATCGATCCTAGAGCACCTCGTCGATCAAAGTGCGAGCTACCACGCGTCTGAGTTGAAGTTGGTGCCGCTGCAGCTACAAGACAAAGACATCGGTGAATCGGAAGACATTGATGCAATCATTGCAGCATTCAGCCGCATGAGCTCAAGCGAAGAAAGTTGGACACAGCTCAAGCGATGGCGAGCGTCGTCTGGTGCAGAGTTGTGGGAGTATTTGCTGGATTTGGTGGCAGGTGTTGGTCGAGAAAACGCAGATCTCTCCGCCTACGCCCTCGATCTGCTAGGAAAGACCCCTTTTCCGAGCCTCGAAGAACCCCTGTGGCAGTTTCGGTGCATCCGCAAGATTTCGACAGTCTACTTCTACACACTTCGCCGATATCGAGCTTCCGTGATTGACCTCGACACATCTCACGAGACACGCAGACAATTCCGGGCGCAGTTGGATGCTTTGCGCTCCATTATTGGCCGTGTGTGTACGCTAGATGGCGCTGTGGCGAATTACCCCTCGTCAGTGTGCTCCCAGATCACATCGTTGTGGCTTGATTGGCTCTTCAGCACAGCCTCAGCGACGAGTGTGCCAACGCATTTCCCTAGTAGTACGAAGGGTGACAGCGTCGTGCTCAAGAAGTCTTCATCATCGTCCGGTTTTCCTCGAGATGCTATTGGTTATGGAGACGATCACGTCGTCATTCGATCAGAGCGTACGATCAGCTCGAAGTGCACAAACCTTCAGTCATCTCAAGTAATCACCAAGCATTCCGACACACTCGTCTTTCGCAAGGCTCTTGACGAAACCTGGGAACGAGAACTGCATGCTGCTTTCACTTGCAGCTTACTGGCTACTAGCGTGCTGACGGAGCTCGTGCAGGTTCGAGCCACCGACGTGGACGCAGACAAGTGCGAGCGACGAGTGAAAGTGCTGGTGGACATGCTCCTGGAGAGAGCGACTCCATGCTGTGGCGTGCTGAGCGACGACGTTTACAAGGAGATTTTGCCGAACCGGTCCAGCTTTGACGTGGATTTGCGGATTGAGCAGTGGCTGAATCATTTTCCAGCCTTTTTGCCATTGCTTCGGCTCGTTATCGACCATCGCGCTACGTCGCCGTCGTCGACTCAACCGCTGCGTCTTGTTCCAGTCATCAAATCGGCACTCGTTGTGCTGATCGGCCACTGGAACAGCGTAAAAGGCGAGCTCGACGTCGAGAACATGGACGTGCCACCATACATGCGGAACAAGAATCAACTGGCCCTCTCGTGTGAACTGGTGCGGATATTGCGTGCGTCTGGATGGCTTCCAGAACCCCTTGCTCGCACGGCTGAGCTACTACCGCTGACGACGCCAACAGACATTCGTGGCATCCTCTTCAGCTGTTGGTTCTTCCTCGCCGACCACCCTCCCAGCACAACTGCACCATCGCAGACGCAACCAGCTTCGACAGGGAGTACCGCGCAGGCGAAAATGCCGATCGAATTCTACGTGCTGCCCGTCCGCAAAGCACTCCACCGCAACATTCACAAGGTTGGCGCCAAGTACGCGACCTTCATGTGCTGAAAAGGTGCTCGGTTCCAAGATGATGCTCCACTGCTTGGGGTAACGTCAAACGTTTGGTAGCCATTTGCCCAGAGTGTAGCCATGTGCGTAAATTGGCGATTGGAGAGTTGTCGTGTACTTGTGTCTGTGAGAAACGCTTTTTCAACGGCCTCACAACGAATGGAACGGATGGGCAGAACTGCAAGTGCGGAGACCGTTCGGTTCGGTTCCCGCGCAACAGGACAACACACACGAAGGCGAATTCAATCGTTAGCGCACGCGACGAGCTTTGGGAGCCCAGGAATCCTGGGCCAGGATCGCAGCGATGACCAGCGAGTACTGAAGTTTTGTTATTTGAGAAGGTGACGACCAAGAGAAAAATTTGTGACCAACAGACGCGATCTGTTTCAGGTGTCGTGAGCCATAGGCGGAGGAAATGTGAACCCTGGAGTGAGCCAACGAACTCCACGTGAGAGCGAGTGCTCGCACCTTCATGCAGATCCATCCCATGTCATGTTGAGAAAAACGATCTTCACTGACCATGAACCGTGCTTGCAGCCAGTTGGAGTTAAACTCTGATCACAGTTAGCGCACGTTTCAGCCATCTAATTGCGAGCGAAATGATTCAACCCCTTTCATCACCTGTCATCACTGAAGCTGAAGAATCTTCAGTGAAGATGGCAACGAGCTGCCTGGTCATGTGACAGAGAGAGGGCTTGGGGTACTGTATGAACGAGGACGAAATGTCGGCGGCAAAACTTCTCCATACAAATACCAAGTTGACGGGGCATAACGGTGTTGGTTTGAGCCAGTTTCCGCTCCGGTTCTTTGCGGGTCAGACCCCTACCCCCAAAATCAGGTCCGGTCCACCATGCCCAACACCAACACCAATACCATGCCCGAAATTACCCTAGAGCTCACTCGTCAATTTCCTCCTCGGCCGCCCAAGCAGCTGGATCGATTCACAACGCCACGGCAGTGCAGAGTCGCAAGAGGGTAAGGGCCACTGACCAGGAGTTCTAAACGCTCTCTCGCTCGCTCCGCATCTGTTTGTTGTTCCAACGACCGTTCCCTCACGCCTATTCGCTCTTGTGTGTTGCCTCTCTCTCTCTCGCTCTCGAAATGCTCTTCCTCCTTCGTCGGCATGGGTAAACCTTTCCCTCATACCTCCATTTGCCGGCCCTCGCAACGATCTTCTTTGCTCCTCTGCTCCTCTCGCGTCCTCTCGCCGTGATAGTCCAGAGTGATCCAGCGTCGTCCAGCACTTACCTCCCACATCCAGAACCGTCACTCGCTTCGTAACCTCTCACTACCATGGCCTTCTCGGTGACCACGCGCGCGCTCCTCGTGACCGCTGTAGCAGCGCTCGCTGCGCTCTCGTCGCCTGCCCACGGCGTTGACTTCACTACGGCCGATACGGCCTCGTCCGGCGCCGGCAAGGTCACCACGTCGGAAGCCACCACGACGGCCGCTGCCGCCGACACGGCGTCGTCGGCTGCTGCCGCGACTGCCGCGACCCCGGCGGCAGCTACGACGACTGCTGACACCACCACGCCTGCTGCTACGACGGCCAAGACCCCAGCGGCCGCGACTACGCCGTCGGCTGCGTCGGCCGCCTCGGGTGCGTCGGCCTCGACCACGGATGCTGCCGCGACGTCGTCGATCCCGACTGCGGTCAAGAAGACGGTCGACGGCTGGCCTGGTGCCGTTGTCATCAAGGGCAACAAGTTCTTCGACTCGAAGAGCGGTCTCGAGTTCCGCATGAAGGGCATGGCGTACTACCCGCGCCCGAACGGCGGCGAGATGGCCAGTGTCGCCAACTACGACTGGACGACCGACGACCACGAGAACGTCTGGGGCCCCGACCTTGCGGTCATGCAGGATCTCGGTGTGAACGTGGTGCGTCTCTACAGTGTCGACCCCAGCAAGTCTCACGACAAGTTTATGTGCGCGGCGGCCTCGGCCGGGATCTACGTGCTCATTGGCATGGCGGCGCCGTGCAAGGACTGTGCATTGCTCGACGCACTGCCGCCCAAGTGCTACCCGGACCACCTCTTTGAGCGCGTCCAGATGGTCTACAATGCCTTTGCCGTGTACGACAACACGCTTGGCTTTAGCGTCGGCAACGAGAACAACTTGCTGCGCTCGCTCGAGAAGACGGGCATCCAGACCATGCCGTGCGCCAAGGCACTGCTCCGTGACACGCGCAACTACGCGGCGAGCTGCTCGGGCACGCTTCGCGAAGTCCCGATCGGGCTTGACCTCGCCGACACGTTGCCGCGTGAGCAGTGGCTCGAGTACATGGACTGCGCCGTGGACAAGAACGAGTTTACGCGTGCCGAGTGGCTCGGTTTCAACCCGTACGTTGAGTGCGACCAGAAGAAGAACACGGAGTACAGCCAGTCGGCTGGCCTCAAGAACCTCATGAACGTGTACAGCAAGATTCAGTACCCGCGCCCGCTCATGTTTGGCGAGTTTGGCTGCAACTTGGGCGAGAACACGATCGGCGAGTACGAGAACCAGCGTGCGTTCTACGACGCCAAGTGGATGAACGAAGAGAAGGAGATGACCGACGAGATTGTCGGCGGCAACGTCTTTGAGTTTGTCACGGAGATCCCGAACACGGTCGCCAAGAGTACGTTTAGAGTCTTGCTCCGCCTACCCTCGCACATGATCTGACTGTGCATTGTTTCTTGCTTACAGAGCTCACCAAGGTCGCGGACGAAGGCCGCTACGGCGTCGGCTACTACTCGCCGGAGACGTGCGACCACGACAAGATTCCGTGCAAGTTCACGCCGTACCCAGAATATGCCAACCTCAAGAAGGCGTACACGACGACCAAGGCGCCGACGCTCAAGATGAGCGAGTACAAGGTCGCGCGCGAGGCTGTGCTCGCTTGCCCGGCCAACATCTCGGCCACGCTGCAGCCCATGCCGTCGGTCACGCCGCTCGCGTGCCGTGCCGGCTCGGACTCGATGCCCAAGTGCAACGGCGCGTCGTCCAACTCAGGCACCAAGGCCAAGACCCCGCCGCAACTCGGCGCCACGGTCGCTCCGTCCAACACGAACTCGAGCGGCGGTGGGTCGTCGTCCAACAGCACGAGCGCCGCTGTGCCCGTGGGCGCATCGTCGTTTGCCGCGGCAGCCGCGGCGGCCATCTTCTCGGTCGTTGCGTCGATCGCGCTTGTGTAAACTCGCTCGGAAGATAGACACTACTCACTCGTGTGTAAAGCCTTTTGCGTGAAATCATGGAGGTCTCGGATCTGGCAATATATCGATGGGCGAGAGCCACCTTTGCCCCCAAAACTACACGCCTACCACTGCATACGCATCCACGAAGAGAACAAAAAACGTTTGGTGCGTCCGTCGTGTTGGTGTCAAGAGGTTGTGTTTAGATGCGGTCCATGACGCTCTTAGTGGAGGGCGGATACAGCTGCGAGACAATAACCTGGCGGTGGAGGACAGCGGCCTGCTCGCGGGCCACCGCAAGTGCCTTCTGCTGCTCAGGTGAGCCCACAGCAAGCGTCTTGTTCTTGCGGAAATCTTCGCGCACGCGACGCACAGCGTAGTTGCGGTAGTTGTAGCTCTACGAATAAGATAGTATAGCGCGTGAGCAATAGCACTATTAAGAGCAGAGCGCGCGATTATCATAGAAGATAGGTTTTTACACACCTCGAACTTGGTAGCGTCGCGCAGCATGTCCTTGTAGACGCGGAGCACGGCTTGCTTGGTCGCCATTGTAGCTCTTCGATCTGCTTCTTTCGAGGTGGCGTGTGGTGCGTGGACTGCACGCTTCACGTTAAACGAAGAGTGATAGTCAATGAATTGCGCCCAAATGAATTGTGATGATAAACCCTGTCAAAAGCGATTAGAACTGATTGTGCGAGGACAATCATTCCGCACATGTATCTGTGACGTGCGCCGGATGGGAGACAGGCTGAAAGGCTTCATCCTCTGAAGCCCATCAAGAAGAGCCTCGGAAACGGGAGGACGTGGCGATGGCCTCGGTGCCTCCATGCAAAGTGCAGATCCGTTCTTCTCAGGCACTGCCTGTCTAAAAGCGAGCGGCCCTGCCAGTCGCAACAATGGACGCAGCGAGCAAGGAACCGAAGCCCTGGAGTCTCCGCACGTGGCTTCGTGGGATCTTCAAGCGGCACTCTGACAAGGTACACCGCAACTTGCGCACTCGCCCACGAGCTGCTTCGATATGGTCTAACGGTCTTGGATTGGTAGACGGCGCCCGCAATCTGCGATGATCCGCCGAGCCCAAGGTCCAACCTGACCAAGGCCGAGAAGCGCATGATCATGAAGGCCATGCCCGGGTACTGGTACGTCTGTCGCCACAACCACCCGTACCTCGTAGGCAACTGCGGCGTGCCCTTGGAGCTTGCATTCTGCCCTACTTGTGGCGACCGCATCGGCGGAAGCGGGTACACGGCGGGCAACAAGACGGGCACGACGCGCGGCACGACACGGATCCATGGTCTCATTTAACAGAGACCAAAAACGACCAAAGGCCGACGGCCTTGCAGCGGACAAAATTCAAAAAATCTATATAAGCGCGTCAGCCCGAACTCCTCCGAGCTGCCATCTACTACGACATCAGATTGTGTGGGATCGACCAAACGACACCCGACACACTTATCTCTTGCCGCCACCACGCTTGTTTGTTCGCGCCGTCTTGCTCGGGCGCTTGCCCTTGGGCGCCTTGCCACCGGCCGCGCGACCCTTGCTGGGGGCACCACCCTTGCTTGGGGGACCACCCTTTCCACCCTTGCCCGGTGCGCCACCGCGCATCTTGCGACCAGGGAACGACGACATGTCGTTCGTGCTGTCGCGCGTGTTGCTCTTGGAAAACTTCTTGGGGCCACCAAAGCCAAACTTCTTGTCCTTGGCGTCGCGCTTGAAGTTGACGCGCGGCTTCTTGGCATCGCGGTCGTCGCCACCGGCACGCTTGCGCTTGCCGCCCGTGGGCGCGACCGGGTTCTTGCCCGCGACAATGTCGTCGAGCTCGCGATCGTCGTCGTCGTGGATCGCACCACCCTTGTCGGCGTTGCGGCGCTTCTTCCACTCCTTTACGGCCGACAGCGTGTCCTTCTTCTGCTGCAATCGGTCCTTGGCCTTCTCGGCTTGCAGCTGTAGTAACAATGAAAAGGCGACACGAGCATCAGCATCTCTGTGCAATAGAAACGCATACGCGGTTCTACACAACGGCGTACCTCCTTGGCGACCTTGCGGTGCGCCTGCGACTTCTTTCGCTCCTCGACCGCGTGGATCTTCTTCTGCTCGTAAATGAGCTTGTCCTTGACCTTGGCCATGTGCGCATCGCTCTTGAGCATCTCGGCAAAGTAGTCGAGCGGGCGCTTGTACGCCACGTTCATCTGCTTGAGCTTGTCCTTGGCAAGGCGCACGCTCGCGAGCGTGTTGCTGTAGAACGCCACTTCGCGCTTGAGATCGTCGTGCACATTCACGAGCTCGATCGGGTACGCGCACACGTCGAGGGTTTCGACCCAGTTGAGCGACTTGGTCGACGCGGCGTAGTCGGCCACGAGCTTCTTGAGCGCCTCGCCGTTGTAAATCCCGCGGTTCTCGCGCTCGTTCGCCGCGAGCTGCTCTTCGGCGAGCTTCTCCTCAACCAGACGACGCTCGATCTCGGCCTCCTCGTCTTCTTCGTCGTCCTCGTCGTCGTCATCGCTGTTGCTGTTGGGCGCGTCGCGCGCGAGCGAGCTCACGGCCGGGGTCTCGAGGATCTCTTCCTCGGCAGCGTCCTCGGCACGCACGAGCGTGGACACGAGCGTCGCGGACTTGCGCGCAGCGGATTTACGGGCCATGATGCGTTCACGGAAGGGTCAACTCACAGAGATGGAGAGAGAGAGCGAAGGACGCCGGCAACAAGTGATGGCGACGTAGCTCTTCGCCAATGGGTCTTTTGACTGGTGGCCGTCACCAATGGAGGTCGGAGCGAACCGTACGAGACAGAACAATATTTCCAAGTGTCGTTTCGTGGTCGGGTTGACAAAATTTGTTATATCAGTAGATATAAGGAGAGGATGCTCGTGCTATCAATACATTTCTGATGGTTGACATTGACCAA
The DNA here is from genome assembly GCA_023337915.1 of Pythium angustatum. Taxonomy (NCBI): domain Eukaryota; phylum Oomycota; class Peronosporomycetes; order Pythiales; family Pythiaceae; genus Pythium; species Pythium angustatum. The sequence goes on along the minus strand of JAADXQ010000009.1, from coordinate 24,462 downwards.
GATTCGTTTGTTACTACCTTTTAGGAAGGGTACTCCCACGCGGTCTGCTGGGTCTCGCGGTTGTAGTAATACGTCTGCTGTGTCGTCGGGTCGAAGACTTCTTCCCACGGATACAGCGATGGGGTCGACGTGGTCGAAGCCGTTGCGTAGGCGGCGTTCGGATCCGAGTACGATGCATCGGCGTCCGCAGCCCACGCGTCTTGGGACGAAGCCTCGTACCCCGTATACGCGTACGCGTCTGTGGACTGCAGTGACTGGGGTGACTGGGTGCTGTAGTCGTATCCACCCGACATCTCGGGATGCGCGGCGTAGTACGCCTGCCACGCGGCGGCGTTGCCGTCCTCGGCGTAAAAGTAGTTGGCGCTGTCAACCAACGGCGTCGCAAATACGTCGCTGACTGGTGCCACCGCTGGCAGGGCGGCGTCGTAGGATGCCGGTGCGTTTGTGTAGGCGTCGTAGGATGCTGTTGGTCCGCTTGAGGCCCCAGCAGAGCCATAGTTGTCGTACGTCCATGCGTTTGAGGCGGCGCTCCACGCGTTCTCAGTGTAGTAGTTCGAGTAGTCGTAGCCGTAACCGTTGCCATCATCCGTATACGCGGTCCACGCTGCGTTGTCGTTTGGAAACACTGTCGACGTGTACGCGCCGTTCAGTGGATCGTCTGAGCTGTAGCCTATCTCAGGCGACGGGTCCTCTGCCTTTGTTTCTTCGATACCAGCGGTCACTGAGACCGTCGTGCTCCCTGGCTTTAGGTGCGGATCATTCGGCTCGTCGGGCTGTAATCTCTGACGCTCTTTATACTCGCGCAGTTTCTGCTTTCGCCAGACTGCAAACCTCTCCGCCCTATAGAGAACAAAAACTGAGCCATTAGCCTCGATCAAGCGATCTCCCTCTTAGGACACGGAATGCCACGTACAACGAATGGCTGACCCACACGATCCGCTTCGGGTCCATCGAGAACTCGACCAGGAACATTGCGTACTCCTCGGCCTCGCCACCTGTCTCTGGACTCGCCTCCTCCTTCTTCTTTGGGTCGCTCGTGACGACACCAAACGCTGTTGTGAGCGGTACGTTGTGCTCTGTGATCCGCTGCTTTGCGTCCACGTCCACGAGAATAGAGTCGGCCGGGTCCCGCATCCACCGCTCCAGCTCATGAAGCCACGCTTTGTCTTCGAGCGGCGGGTCTGGACGCCGAAACTTGATCCGGCGTGCACGGTCCCGCTGTTCTTTCGTCGGTAGTTTCTTGAGTCGCAGCGTCTGGCGATTGCGGAGCCAGCCGCGCAAATCCTCGGAACTCTCGAGGTACTTGGCGCCGTGGGCCACGCGCACAATGCCCGGCAGCGGGACCCCGAGCTCCATGTACTCGGAGAGCAGTAGCCCAAACGCACGGGCACGGATGCCCATCTGCCGTCGCTGGATCGCGTTCATTTCGCGCAGTTTTCGCTGCGCTGCCGAGTCGCTCGGCAGCGGTGGGGCGAGTCCGAGCGCATTTTGGAGCTGGTACTTGGTTGTCTTTTGGATCTTCTGGTCGTGCTTGTACTGCGTCCATTTGGTATCTCGTTCGACACGGAGGGCGCGTGCGACGCGCCGGGCACGTATCAGCGGTGCGCTGTTGTGCCAGAACCGCTGGATGATTTTCGCGGCACGGATTTGCTTGACCTCGAGCTCACGGCGTTTGATGAGCTCCGTATCGGCGCGTTCTCGCGCTTCTTGTTCACGTTGAAGCCGCTCGGCGTGTTCTTTCATGCGAACCGTGACGAGCGGGATCTTGGTGAGCTTGCCGCAGGCTTCGACCGGATGGAGCGTCCATGCACAGCAGCCACAAACGCGTTTGTCGTCGGCCACGCATGCCCACTGGACGGCACGTGCGATTGGCTTGGGTGCTACCGGTGCCTTGTCCGCATCCAGCAGGGCGTCGTCGTCCAGACAGTCAGCGCAGAGCTCGACCAGCGGCGTTGATTTGTGGACTTGGAGTGCGCCACGGCGGTGTGCAAACGCAAAGCACACGTCACAGAAAAGCACCGCTGCGTCCTCCTCCTCCGCGCCGTCGATGTCGTCTTTCTCTCCTTCTTTCTTGTCTCCTTCTGATCGTACGGGATCGACCGATGGGAGCTTGTCGTCCGTGGTGGGCTGCTTGCTCTTTTCCTTGCGGTTTTTCAGTTTCAGTTTCTTCTTCTTGGTCTGATCGACTGCATTGGCACAGCCCATACAATGCCTCGATGCGACTTGGAATTGACACAACCCACACTTGCGCAGTTTCTCCATCTCGTGCAGTTGATCGCTGCCGTCTTTTTTCTTGTGGTACGTTGGTTCACAAGCGGCACAAAAAAACTCGTCGCACTTGTAGCAGTACCAGTCGCTACAGCGCACACAGCCGCTCTCGCCTTGACAAGCCACGACCAACAGCTTGTCGCTGGGCGGATACGGCACGGTCTCACTTGCAACGTCCGTGTCGCCGAGGACCCAGGGCTTTTGCCACGTCGAATAGCCCGAGCGTGGGTTCAGCCAGTACGGGAACCCCCACTCGGGGTCAATGTACTTGTCGTACTGGGCCTGAAGTCGTGCACGATAGAGCTTGCGGGCGAGCACGCGGCGTATTGCTGCCTGGACTTTGACGATCGCCCGCTTCTGAGACTCGATCTTGCGTTGCTGCAACTGCTGGAGCTTGATCAGCAACCCACGCGCAGCGTTGCGCTTCCGCAAAAAAAGTCGCTGGACGACACGGGCGTTGGCGTCGACCACATGCTCGACGTACGTCGTGAGCTGCTCGACCAGCAGCATGAGCTCCGGAAGACGAAAGACAAACTGCCACAGCAGCGCCAGCAGCCGTGCCTCGTGTCCGTCGTACTTGTTACACCAGAGCGTCACGTGTGCGAGCTTTGCGTCGGCGAGATGCTGCAACGTCTCGACAAACTCGGGAAACAACAGTGCACTTTTGCCGGCGCCGGCAGCTTTGGCCATGGCCAAGTCCACGTCGGTCATGGAGAACGACTCGCCCTTTGGCTTTTTGCCATGATGTCGCTCCGACGGTGCCAGCTTGTTTGCGGCCTTGAACAGCGCGTTCAGTTTCGACCGCTCGACCTTGGCAAGCAGTAGTTCCTTCACGTCGGTCGCGTGTCCCCACTTGCTCGGATCCTTGAAGCCGCCGACGAAGAGGAACACCAGCGGCAACATCGCGAACCGCACGCGTGCTGGCGGTTTTGAAAGCGACGGGACCGGAGCCAGCCCTCGACTCTTGATGTACGACTTGATACTCTCGTCAAATGACGTAGCGACGCTCGAGTGCACAATGAGCTCGTCGGTCAAGTGCTGTGTCGCCACCACGAGGCTCTGGGTCGCAAACGCTCGCGCTTCGTCCTCTCTCCGATGCTGTGCAAGCAGCAAAGCGACGCGCTTGCGGTAGAAGAACCTGCACCGCAGCCACCGCTGGAGACGCGTCGCACTCTCGCGTCGACGCTGGGTCTCGAGCGTCCACAGTTTCGCCAGTCGCTGGGTTCGCTTGTGCTGGAGCCACCGTAAGATCCGGCGCGTGGCCTGGGACCGACGTGTCGCGCGACGCCACTTCCATCGCACGACGTGCTGCTGCAGCAAATGCCGAGCGCGCATGTGACGCACGACCCGACGCGCCTGGTGGCCGCGGACGTGCTTTTGGATCAGGATGGCCGCAAGACGTCGTCGTCGTACACGGGCTTCGACGTCACACGCTCGCTGTCGCCACTGTGTCGCTCGAAAACGCACCTTGTGGCGGTGACGCACGTACGCACGCTGGATTTTGGTCGCTGCGCTCGACGGCACGTCGACGACAGGAGCCGCTGCGTGACCGGATGCCGTCACGTCCGTCTTTTTCTTGAGGTTGCGTGCGTGCTTCATCACATCCGAAAGCCCAGCCGACGCCTTGGCGAGTGCAGCGACAGCTGCAGCACGCCCACCAGCGTCGGGTTTGTGGGCAGCAATACGCGCTTGTTTCTGTTGGATGCGCTGGCGCCGCGCCAACTTCTTGCGTCGCCGTTGTTGCGTCTCGTACAGTTGCTGATACCACCAACGCCGGAGCGTCTTTTGGATGACGACAGCAGCGTTAAAGACCCGCATGTGCTCATGCTGGAGCAGTGTGAGCATTCGATCGGCCGCCGACGCTGGCGGTGTCTTCTGCTGAGACCGACGACGGCGATGTCGATACCACGCGACGACCTGCCGAGATATACACCGACCGGCTTGCTGTCGCTTGAGCTGCACTGCGAGTTTACGGAAGCGTTGCCGCACGAGCACGGGATACAGTGCGTGTGCGATGCGGAACGCCGCGCCATGGCGCTCGAGCTGCCACTGAATCATCGCCGCACGGTTTGTGTTGCGTGTAAGTACGTCCATGGCAAGCGCTTGGCGCTGGGCTTCGCGTCGTCGGCGAGCCAGTCGTTTGCGTGTGAGGAGCCCACGTGCGACCCGTTGAATCTCAATCGCGGCACGGATCGCTCGGGTGTTGAGCAATGCTGAGAGCAGCGCGTTGCGGCGAAGCTTGCGGTCGCGCCACTGCCGTTGGAGGTATCGAACGGCCTGGGTCCGTCGCTGTCGCGATGCTTCGTGCTGTTTCCACTGAAAGCGACGCCATACACGCTGGATCTTGAGCGCTTGGTGCTGGCGATAGGTCACGCGGAGTGCGACGACTTGACGCTGTTGCGCGTGAAGCTTGGCAGCTTCGTGGGCCAGTAATCGACGCAGTGTACGCGCGTTGTGGCCACGCACGACACGCGCAATTGTCGCAGCAGCGCGTCGCTGCGCCTCGCGACGAAGCTGCTGCGTGACAGCGACCCATCTCTGATAGTACAGTGCGTAGAAGCGGTGCTGGAACTTTTGCAGCACGCGCTGGATCACTTCAAGCGACCGCTCGGCACAGAACTCGGTCAAGTTGCGCTCGAATAAGAACGACGATGAGAGGATGGACTGCGACGCCGCGAGCAGCGCTGTCATCTCGTCGGACGCACGCACGACGTCGTGCTGTGCCGCTTCGTGACGTCGCTGGGTCACGGCGAGCGCCGCTGCCATTTCCTGACGATAGGCAGCTACTTTCATCCTGTCCTCTTTGGCTTTTGCTTGCTCGTCGCGCTGCTGTTGCTGTCGGTCTTCCACGCTCTTGTCCACATAGTTTGGTACGGGTATTGGCGGCTGTGGCGGCTTCTCGGGACTTGAGGTCTTCGCTTTCGTGGGGCTTTTTGCGATCGCTGGCTTCACCTTAGCGTCGCGAAGCTTCTGTCGCTGCCGACGCAGCTGCACCAGCACGCGGTACGCATCACTGCCATGCACAGCATCGACCGAGGCCGCGTGGTCGGCCTGTGCTGGCGCTCCTGTGGCCGTGGTTGTGCCATGGATCGTGACTTTGGGCGGCGGCTGGTGAAGCACTTGGCGAATGAGCAGCTCATCGAGCGACTCGAGCCGTTCGCCGCGTTCGGTCGCGCGCAGCGTGCGCTGGAGACGCGCGTGTGAGTCGTTCATCGCCTACGAGGCGTCGTCATGATCTCAAGAGTGCGAAGCGTCGCATCTTGCGACCCAGCGACCAATAAATTGGAGCCAGGGGTTATTGTGGTCCAACGGCGCGCGTCACAGATCGCTCACACGTCACATATTCATTGCATATTCCACACAATCATATCCCATATATACAGCAAATGAAGGTGGAATATGTGTTACTACATACGTAGACACAATATGGTCAAATAAATACAATACCAGTCTTATGTCCCGTATGAGACCCATTCTACGAGGGACCAGCGCCACCTCGCTCGACCGTCCCATCCAAGTAAAGCCCCCAACATCCTGCAAGCGCTGCAACCATGAGCGCTATGATGAAGCCGCGCGGCGGCTCCGCCAAGGAGCGCAGCGTGTTCGGTGCGTCCATCTCTCGTGTGCTACGTGTACGCAGAATCTCGTTCTTTCGACTCACGCTGTTCCCGTATAAATTGGCGTGGTGGTCGCTCCGTGATCTCTCTTTTTATCTACTGTTTCAGTCGGCAACATCCCGTACGATGTCACGGAAGAACAGCTCCGCGAGATCTTCTCTGAAGTCGGCTCGGTCGTGAACTTCCGGTACGCAGATTGCTCTCCCCTCTGTATCTGCTCGCTCTCACGCTGGCGTCTCTGTTCTTTGTTACGTGCTAGTCTTGTGACCGACCGTGAGACTGGTAAACCAAAAGGGTACGGGTTTTGCGAGTACGCCGATGGCGCGACGGCGCTCAGTGCGATGCGAAACCTCAATGGATACGAAGTCAACGGACGGAACCTACGTGTCGACTTTGCCGACGGCGGCGACAAGGCCGGCGGGGGCAGGAGGAGGAGGCGGAGGAGGTGGAGGCGGCGGAGGAGGCGGCGGAGGGGGTGGCGGAGGCGGTGGCGGAAACTTCCACGACATCAAGGGCCCTGCCAGTGTCTCGGGCGAAGTACTGATCAAGGCCATTGAGACCGCAATCACTAGCTTTGGACCGTTGAAGCTCTACGACATGCTCGTACAGCTCAAGGAGCACGCGCGCCAGCGACCCGACCATACCAAAGCCATGTTTGGTGCGAACCCAGCGCTCACGCACGCGATCGTACAGTGCTTCAAGGCCCTCAACATTCCGATCCCGTCGCCGTCCGAGACCCAGTCGGGCCTGCTGTCGGCACCGCTGTTGCCACCGCCGACGATGGCACGTCCGCCGCAAGCCGGCTTGATGCCACCGCCCCAGCGCTCGCCGCTGCATGCACTTGGGCCGGGTGGAGGCGGTGGTATCTTGGGCATGGCACCACCGGGGATGGTGCCACCGCAGCCGCCGCTGCTCTCGGCGCCACCGACGAGTGCCAAGCCCGGCTCGCGCTGGAGTTCGCGTCCTGGACCGCTGGCCGCACCGCCAGTCGCTGCCATGGCACCGCCCGTGGCACAAGCACCACCTGTGTATCATCACCTGCCACCGCAACAGCAGCAGCAGCCACCGCTCATGCCCACGCCGCAAGTGCCAGCGTCATCAGCCCAGCGCAGCCGTGACCCCCGCCAGCGCGCGCGCGACCCGCGGCTTGCCAAGCGACCGGCAGAAGCCGAGCCGGTCGCGTCCTACGACGACAAACGCATCAAGACCGAAGGCGGGTACCGTGGGCCTCAGGAGAATGCTCACAGCGAGTACGACGCGATCGCAGCACTGGCGCGCGACATGACACCCGACAAGCTCAACATGCTGCCACCCGAGGAGCGACACCTCATACAGACGTATATGCAGCAGCACGGCATCAAGCTTGAGTACCCGCACTGAACGTGACGACCGTCCAAGGCACTATTCGCTAACGAATCTCTTGAATCATTTTATCACGAGCTATGGTACTAGTATACAAACTGCTCGTGCGCGATCGATGGATCCAGAGGACGAGCCTGTCGTGAGGATATTACCAGTACACAGACGCCGGTTTTTTTCGAGACGTGTTGCGCCACGTACGCCTGGAGCTCTTCGTCTGTTGGCGTGCTGTCGGCGATCCGACCTTACGTACACCAGGTGCAAACGGCAATGGCACGTTACAGTAGAGTTGGGCGACGCCTGGTCGGACGGCAAAGCGCTTACTGAGGCGGCGGTCCACGGTCACGTGGCCATTGTTCAGTTTCTCTTTGAACACTATGAGCAGCAGCAGCAGCCGGGGCTGCCCATGATGGATCCAGCGAGCCTGCAGTACGTTCTCCAAAGAGTCCACTTCGAGACTACGAAATACCTCCACGATGTCATGGGCGTGCCCATTCCATGGCACCGAGTCGACGATGCGGCGAAATCAGGACATCGTGAAGAAACTGGATGATCTCAAGATGACCGTGCTTGGCCGCATCATCCAACGCCGCTCGTTTCCAGCCTTCCGAGCAATGCGCATGGAGAAACCGGAGGATATCCAGGTGACCAGCCACAGCGGAACTGTCCATGGCACGCGTTGTACAGCCTTCTGTACGGTGCGCATGAAGGAACCGCACAAGCTCCAAGTTGCCACTCCACGCGGCAGAGTCCAATGCCCGGACAGTACACCCTTCGGTGCGGTGATTGTGCACGAACGTGATGACGTCGAAGTGGCCGCGTTCGGCGGCGCGGTCCATGGCGTCTACAGTGCAGGTTGCCGCCGTGTGGTCGTGCAGATAGCGAATGATGTGCAGCTGACCAGCGTAGGCCGCAACGTCCATGGCCGCCCGCGACAAACCGTGGCACATTGTCCAGATGCCATGGCACGATCTTGACCAGTTCTGGGAGACGGCTCTGGAAATAGAGCTGCTGCACGAGTCGGAGTTCACCGTTGAGCAAGAGCGCAGCCCACAGCGACTTCTTGGTCGCGGGCAAGTGGGGGGCAAGTGGGCGCGACGGCGCGAAGAAAGTCGTGGCGCAACGTCTGGAACGCCGGCGGTAGGCCCGTCTGGAAGCGCGCGAAATGTGAGACAAGCGCACGCGAGCCGAGCACCTGCAGCGCCGCGCTGCTAGCGGCGCGTCGGTCCGGAGAGGTGCCGTCGTGGACCGTCGTAATGTCCGAACGTGCGGTCGCCATCTTATTTGGTGGCGCAGTTGGTCTCGGAGACCACAAATAAGAGGATACGAGTATGTGATATGCAGCAAATATGTTTGAAAGGTTCTTATCGATCGAGTCTAAGCATGTCTTCGAGAAATTCTAAGCCGACTCACAACCAACTGCATCGATGGAATGATCACCTCAAACCGTCTGCGCAGACTGAATGCACTGAACGGTATACCTTGCACTTCGAACGTGGCATCCGAATCGCTTAGAGCAGCATTCCTGCCACGAGTGCGCGACCGCCGTGAGGGTCACGATGGTCGTAGCACTCGCACCGGACGTGAGCGTAGAAGTTGGTGCTGGTGTCGCCACTGGCACAGACGGTGCAGGCGTGTTCACAGCCGAATGAACGGCGGCAGGTATCGGCGTAGCCGGCGTCTCAGCTGTCGCAGGTTCCAGCGTCGTGACCGTTGGTGGAGCCGTACTGACGGGTTTCTTCGTCGTCACAGTTGGTCTTGGCGTGGTCGTGGAGCTGTCGGCATCGTCACCGGTTCCGTCGCCGCTGTCTCCAGTATCCCAGCCGGTCACATCCCTGAAGATATATCTCGCCACAGGCACTGTCACTTCAGTGTCTCTGAATGCCGCGCAGAGCTTTGAAAACGCACGGAGCAGATTTTTATAGTTGACCCCCACAGCCGAGCAGTTAGGCGACACCTCGGTTGACATGCTCAGCACTTCCACACAGCCGAGCGTTCCACATGGTTCGATGGCCTTCAATGATGCTTTCGTGATTGAGCTGGAGTCCGACGAGTTGAACCCGTTTTCGTCTTGCCTGAAGAGAGACGGACAGGACGCTCGGAGACCAGCGGTGTCTATGCGGTCTATGCGGCGGATTGATTCAAGCTGATTGGTTGTGCACGCGGCAGCAGGGATCATGACTGGCGCCACTGCTAGTAGCGCGACGGTGACAAACGAAGCAACGGCGGCCACAGAGTGGAGTTTCATGGTCGAGAAGAGTAGGTCTTGTTGTGGGTGGGTGGCGTGAGCTGAACCGAGTCTTGTCGAGGAGGCAAGTTGGGGAATGATGCTGTGGAGGCAGCAAGAGGGAATTGCAGGAGCTGGGACCCAGTGCAAGTACACTGCACAACGCGTTTGGCGAAAGGATGCACAGAAAATCGATGAACAGGGTCGGCTGTACACCATTGCAACTGCAGCACGAGAAACGATCTCTCGACTTAGACCACCGTGCCTGCCCATCGACTTGATTGATTCTACAATTCTAGTACCGGTCGATCCCTTCTCGCTCCAGAGAGCTACAGTACTCCTCCCTCCTCCGCTCATGCTCTCATGTGTACCGTTTCTCACGGCAGAAGCCAGCCATAGGTCGCCCTAGACTCAGACAGCGAGATCTCTCACATCCGAGTGGATTCGAGAGATCTCTCGGACGCAACGTGCCACGTGCCCCGTTGTCATGATGCCAGTGGCAGAGTTCCTGGAGACGGCTCTTGAAGTTGAGCAAGGCAGAGAGACAAGGCACTCGACGCAGAGCGTCACGATATGAGGCATTGACTCAATAGTATTGGTACGCACACGAAATCCACCGAGCTTCTTTGATACAAGCCACTTCTAAAACACTACTAACGTCTCGTCACACAGAATCTACATACACAGCACCGTCAGCAGCGCACCGGCGACAATCGCCGTAGCACCGGCGTACACGCCGCTGTTGGCGTCCGACTTGGTGTTGGCGCTGGTCGCCTTGTCTTGGTCCTTGTCGCCTACGACCGGCGCAGGCGCTTCAGTCGTTGGTGATGTCGAGCTCTTGTTGGGCAACGGGACCGTCAACATCCCCGATCCAGAGCCGGAGTCGTCGTCCGCGATCTTGACCTGCGCGCCACCGCTGCCACTTCCTGGGCCACCGGCACCGACCTTCTCGCCCGCAGTCTTGGGCGCCACCGACGCGTTGCTGCAAAAGTCCACGATCGTCTTGTACACGAGGCGGGCGTTCACGCCCGAGACCTCACAGTCGGGCACTTTCTCGAGCTGCTTCTGGAGGAACACAGCGCACGTCGGTTGCTTGCAGGGCCCGAGCACAGCGAGCGACGCTGCGTTGCCCGAGAGCAACGTTGCCGGATCGAGACTCGCATCGCCCGACGGGTCGGCGTTGAACACGTCGGCGCACGCAGTCTCAAATTCGGTGCCGTCGCCCAGTACGTTCGCAGCAGTCAGCTGCGCCGCCGAGCACTCGGCCGCAAGCGTCGAGAGGGGCGCGTACGCGGCCGCAAGTGCGCCGGAGAGGAGAACGACGAGCTGGAACTTCATGGTACGCTTGGTTTGTTCGTGGGCGGAAAGAGAAGACGCAAGAATGGAGAGCAGATACTCGACAGCACGGATGCGGCCGCCGGGAGTCAGCGCCGACAGCAGCACCGTCAGGCTGACGAGGTGCGGCATGTGGAGACGGTTTGTTGAGGGGCGGTAGAGGCGCGAGAAAGGCCCGCAGCTGGTGGCCGCCGAGCTGGAAGCGCTTCTGGCTCGTAGGTCAACTAGCTCCCCAGCTGGTTTCCAGGCAGCCACCAGCTGCTTTTGAGAGTTTATATTCCCAATATGGTTAGTTTACGTAATTATTATCAATAAGTAGTTCTGTGAAGTAATATAAGAAACGTATCCAAATTCGGTTTGTCCAGTGCTTCGCAACGTCCTTTGATAAATCAAAGTGACGAACACGCTGTTCCACGCAGTCTCTGGCTCATCCACCGCGCCATTGCCGTGCTATCACGCCGGGCATCTACACCGAACCGCCGTGCAAACGCACGATACTACGCACTGCGAACGATTGCGCGGTCTCCACAGGCGAGACCACAACAGAAGGATCACGCGTCGTCGCAAATGGGATATCCTCGGTCACGGGCTCCATGGCCCCAGGCTACTCGTTGTGAGATTCTCTCGTCGTTGCAGTTGGCGTCCTCGTAATCGTTGAGGTACCGGTATCGGCTTCGCCACCGGTCTATTCGATATCCCCTGTGGATCTCCTTGGCATTGAACACGGCCACGTCACCGGCCCCGAACGCCTAACAAAGCGTTAGTAGCGCGTTGTACTCAGTATTCTTGAACTACATGGTTATCTTATCGCCAACTCTGCAGACGGCGACGGGAATGTACTACGCGGTAGGAGTAGTAGGATGATCCCTTCAGCTGTGTTTTACGAAGACACATACTGAATTCATCGAAACACCCACTCGGAACCAACTAGCATTGTTGTATTCGAAATCATTGCTAGACATTGTAATTTGTGGATGCTATAGTCTCTCAGAGCAGCAGGCTCGCGACAAGCGTGGCGGTCGTGACCACCGACACACCCACGATCGTCGTGGCGGTCGCGTGCGACGTGGGTGTAGACGTTGGCACCGGCGTCGGAGCGGTCGTGGGCGTGGGAGGCGAAGTCGTGACCGCAAGGGAAGGATCACGCGTCGTCGCCACCGGGGTCTCCGCGGTCGCCGGCGCCTTGGTCTCGGGCACCTTCGTCTCCGGCTTCGCGGTCTCCGGCGTCTCGGTCTCCGGCTCCTCGGTCGTCGTGGTGCTGTCGGCTTCGCCACCAGTCTGGTCACCGTTGTCGCCGCTACCACCTTTCCCGGAGATATCCGCGGCAGTAAAGATTTCTTCGACCATGGACACGGTGACGTCGCCGACGCTGAACGCCTCGCATATCTCCAAAAACGCCCTGTACACACGGTGCACGCTGAATCCGTTGTAGAAGCAGTCGGACGTGGCGCCAACGAAATCGGTCAGTTCCGTCAGGCACGTGGATTCCTGACACGGCGACATTGCCAAGAGCCCCTTGGCTGTGATGGTCGTGTAGTCAGTTGGGACGATCCCAGTCACTTCTTTGAAGAGAGTCGGACAGGCCAATTCGACATTGGGGAAACCCTCGAAGGCCTCACTCTCCTCGAGCGTACACTCAGCAGCGGATACCGTGGTTGGCGACACGACGGCAACCGCGGCGGCGATGGTGAACGAAGAGAGCTTCATGATGGAGAAGGCTTGGTGCTAGGTACTTGCGTGCGCGGTTCTTCAGGTGTTGGGATCGGGTCTCGTCGAGGAGGCGACTTCGGAAATGATGTATGAGTGGAGGCACGAGACACACGGCTGCACGGCTGCACCAGGAGGCCATACAGTACTGGTAAGACGTGGCGACGGATGCCAGTGTAATTACAGTACTTTTGTACCAGGTTTGAATCATGACGTGGGAGCTACCCACTGGATTCGAAAAGACATGTCGTCGCTCACGTCGAGAAATCTCTCAGTCGCAGGGGTCACTTCGAGGTCACTTCGAAGTCCGGAGTCCCAGAGATCTCTCAAGGTTTTGATTCGAAAGAAGGATACGATATGCATATTTGTTGGTGCACATACAGACTTAGATCACCTAATAGAGTAGGTTTCGCAGTTCTCGCTCGGCTCCACAGGCCGAAGGCCGAAAACGAGGGTTGACAACTTCCCTGTGGCTCCGCAGACAGAAGGCCCAGGACTTAGGGTTCAAATCCTCTCGTTAGCGTCCAAGGTTCAGCCGAGGGTACGAAGCAGCCGATTCGCAACCTTGGCCAAATCAAGAACAATCTACCGGTTGTGATCGGGGTTCCAGGTTTTGGGGACAGAGCATACACAGGAGGAGCAGTTCAAATCAAAACTACAGGACTGTACCTGGTGAGTTGTGTCGAGCTCGCCGGACACGAGGCACAAAGGCTGAGCAGCGACAGAAGGGCCGACAGACCCAGACTACCGCTCCTTAGGAACGCCTTCGTTCGAAAAAGCCAATTCTCGGCTGAGAGTGCCGACGCTCGTGGGCTCCGTCTGTTGGTGTTGACTTATTTTGTCGTTCTCTGTGTCCGTCGCGCACACGCTTCGCGCAACATAAGCCGCGAGATATCCCAGGTGGAAAGATCTCTCAGCCCCTGGTCAACTTCAACTTGAAGTGGCTTGAGGTTTGAGAGATCTTTCAATGTGAGAGACAATTTTTTGGCGAATCCAGTCGATGGTTCCCAACTTAAGGTTCAAACCTGGTACAGTACACTGAACTTCCAACATTGCGACTTTGCTGTGGCCGACTCCTCGGAACACCACCTGGCAGCCCAGGTTGCCAGAGCGAGTTGATTCCAGGTTCGTTCATGCGCAGTCGAGTGGGCCTACCCCAGTCAGAGGTCAGTATCCAACTCGCGTCCTTGACAAGACCGCCACCACACACTACCCCCGAACGTACCAAGAACAACCGCCTCTCCAACATGAAGCTCTATTCGCTCACCACCACCGCCGCTTTTGCTGTCGCGGCGGTCGTATCGCTGACCACGGTCTCTGCGACCGAGTGCACTTTGAAGGATGCTGAGTCCATCGGCTCCTTACCGACCATCGATTTCAAGAAGACCTGTCCGCCCCTCGCAGCGAGCACAATCAACTTCAATGACTTCAACACCATCACCGTCGACTCACTTGAGGCTGTCTCGGCCTGCCAAGCACCCACGTGCCTGTCGGAACTCGAGTCCATCGTTGCTACCTTACCCGACTGCTCGACGAGGGGGGTCAACCTCTACAGTATGTTCCGCGCGACCCTGGAGCTCTGCGAGGCGTTCAGCGTCGGCGACGTGAGTGTAGATGACGCCAGGGTGATCTTGAGCAGCATGATCAGTGACCTGGGTATTGTCGGCGACGAGACTGGTGGCGAAGCCGACAGCACCACGACGACTGAGGAGCCAGAGACCGAGACGCCGGAGACCGAGAAGCCTGCGACGAAGGCGCCCGAGACCAAGGCACCGGCGACCGCGGAGACCCCGGTGGCGACGACGCGTGATCCTTCCCTTGCGGTCACGACTTCGCCTCCCACGCCCACGACCGCACCGACGCCGGTGCCAACGTCTACGCCCACGTCGCATGCGAGCGCCACGACGATCGTAGGTGTGTCGGTGGTCACGACCGCCACGCTTGTCGCGAGCCTGCTGCTCTGACAGACTCATAAGTGACTGTCGTTTGCACTACCTCCAATGTGTAGCCACCTCGTCGAATAGAATAAGGTCCTTTGGTTCTGGGTAGGAGATGCGAGGACCAACCGATTTTTTACAGTCAACGAGAACAGGTTTGTTGTTTGTTGAGCGTCCTACAACGTCGGACCGCGTGGGTCCTGCAGGCGGACCAGTACGCGCACGTGGAATGTCCTGCCTAGTACGCACTTTCTGTCATTGCGTACTTTAGTACTTTCCATCCGAGTATGTTTTCGTGTAACCGTCCGCCAAACACGCGCAAACAATCCGCAACTAACGAGCCTGTTCCCCAAATGCTACCGTCCGTCAAGACTTTTAAATTTCGTCACGATACAGAGGAATACAACTCAGTGCCCGAGATCGGCAATGAGTGAACGTCACGGTCTCACGTTGGAGGATGTCTAGGCTGTAGCGCTTTCAAAATCTAAACACGGTGCACGAAGCACGAGAGGATATGCAGAGTCCTCACGATGCTACCATTCTCCAGGGCCGTACCCGTCGAGCCTTTGGCTCAGCCAAAATGTAGTAGTGCAACATCAGCGTCCATCACGAAGATTCGAGACGCTTGGTATTTAGCTCCAACCGTGCCCCGAACCCGACGGTAGACGCTCAAAGAGCGTCTAAGCTCTGGTGCTGTTGGTCAGCGTGGACGACAATAGTCCCGTTGCCTCCCGGCCCTGGGTTCTACCTCGAGTCACCGTTGAAGAACATGATGTACGGGCGATCTGCTGTGGGTGGCGTAGCGATCGACTCGATGCCTCGATGACGGACTGTCTGTCCAAGGCATCGGCGGCACAAATCTGATGTGTAGTTGTCCTACGTGGTCTTGACAGGGATTCTCTGTTTAACGAAGCAAACGACGTACTATATTTGTCGTCGTAGCGGGACCAACAGGCTTTGTTCGACAAGATACGTCGTTCAACCTTTAAGGTAGTGCGACTAAAATTGACCAGGAGTTCGTTAGAGCAGGAGGCTCGCCACGAGTGAGACGGCCGTCACGACGGCTACACGTCCAATCTTCGTGGCACTCGCACCAGACTTGGGTGTCGACGTTGGTGCTGGCGTCGGAGCGGACGTGGGAGGCGATGGTGTGACTGCAACAGAGGTATCACTTGTCGTCGCCGCTGGGGTCGCCTCGGTCGTAGGCTCCTGAGTCGTTGCAGTTGCCGTTGGCGTCGCTGTCGAGCTATCGGCTTCACCTCCGATCTCGCCACCGTTGCTGCGGCTCCCATCATCTTCAGTAGTACCAGAGCTGGCCGCGGACCTTAAAATCTCCCTGGCCTCGAACACTGTGACATCGCCAGCACTGAACCCCTCGCAAATCTCGAGGAACGCAATGTACATCTTGTTGTAGTTGGTTCCTTGGTCGGAGCAATCGGGCACAATCTCGATGCTGGCGGACAGTTCCGAGAGACACTCAGATGCTTGGCACGAGGACATTGCCTCGAGCGCCTCGTTTGTGATGGTGTCGATATCGGTTCCGTCGATCGCGGCGTCGTCCACGAAAATAGATGGACAGGCATCGAAGAGCGTGCTGAGATCCTGCGAGTAGAGGGTCCGCACCTGGTCGGCCGTGCACTTGGCAGCAGAGATCGTGGCCGGCGACACGAGCGCCACGGCGGCAAACGCGGCGGCGAGCGTGAGCGAAGGAGGTTTCATGGTGAAAAGGAGTTCTTGGCTCGTGGGTGGGCCGTGGGTCACGGATGTAGGGTCGGTTGTCAGCGAGGCCGCGAGTCTACGAATGCGGTTGGCGGATGACGCGAGACGTGCACGACTGTGCACACGGGTACAGTATCCACAGCGATCGGTGTGCTGCGAGAAGAGACCCAGGGCAATGCAGCTGCTGGTCTGGGTTGACCTTACGCAGCGAAGTATGAAGGAGTGATGACACTATTCCATTCATTTTACTGTACACTGCGGAACTGGATTTGAACCATTATGTGGGAGCCATCGACTGGATTTGCCACAAGATTCTGTTCTGCCACTCACATTGAGTGATCTCCAGGAATCCAACGCAACTTCAACGGGATCGTGGTATGAGAGATCTCTCCATGAGAGACATGTCGACTCGAATCAAGTCGATCTTCAAGATGCCACAAGATCATGTTGTGCTCAGCACTGTGCTGAGCACAACATGATCTTACAGCATAGTGCTGTGCAAGGCTGTGCTGAGGAAGCATCCGAGCGTCTACTGTAGCCTAGCAAGTACAAAATACTAGATGCATTGACAACGAGTGTCGTCCATCACGTGTGGAAGCGTGGCTCACGAACGGATGGGTGGCGAGGCGTCAGATACTAGGCATAGAAGAGTAAGCTTGCCTTCGAGACCCACCCACACTGTGCTGGTATGACAGTCGTTGCCAACAAGCGACCCGTACACTTGGCTCCTTCGGCAGACTCGGTAGACGCTTCACAGAGTCCACACTACTCAACTTCGCAGCCATTCCAAAGTTGTTGGATGGCTATGTTGCCCGACGATGCACCGTGAACGAGCGGGTGTACATGTGTTTGTGGTTGTCAGCTCGCCGTTCAGTCGGTGATAAGCAGCTCCGTTCACATGTACTGGAAAAGAGGAGCCACTCTGTCTCGGATGTAGAAACGTCGTCTGCGGAGACCTTACTTCCAAAGGTACAAGCGCCTTATGCTTCGATCGATGCTGACGCATAACCCTCAAGTGTACGCGAATATCTCTAGCTTGAAGTATGATAGCAAGGCGGCCAAAGTCCGCAAGAAGGAGGTAGTGTTGACAGGGCGTGCGACGATGCCCACCATGCCTAGCTCCGTGAACGCACGATGATGAGCTGTCCGAAGTACTGTACATGTTATTCTTATAGGGTCATAAAGTGTGGTGTGGCCAAAATGACGTGCCCGCAGGTAGTGCTATGTGCGTATGCGTCGAAGTTGTTGTGCCCAGTGAGGGCCAGAACACCATAGGGCTAGTATGCCCTATTGCCCGTGACTTGGTTGTTCCACACCTCGACACTCAGTCGCTTAGAGCAGCAAGCTCGCCACAAGCATGGTACTCGCGACCACCGCGACACCCGCGATGGTTGTGGCACTCGCATGAGACGTGGGCGCAGACGAGGGCGCCGGGGTCGCAGCGGGCAAAGAAGGAGACGGCGTGGTCGTCGCCGAGGTAGCGGCCTCCGCCTTCGTCGTAGCTGGGGTCTCTTCGGTCACAGGCGCCGTAGTCGCAGGCGCCGCAGTCGCTGGGGCCGTTGTCGTGGGCGTCGGCGTGCTGGGCTTCTTCGTCGTCGCTGTTGGCTTGGTCGTGGGCGTGGCGCTATCACTTGCATCCGACTTGTAAACGTCCTTTACGATCGTCCTGACCTCGGCGATGGAGACATCCCCTTCACTGAAGGCGATACAGAGTTCCAGGAACGCGGTGTACATCCTGTTGTAATTGGTTCCGTTGGTCTCTCCGTCTTCACAGTTGGGTGTGATGGCAACGGTGCTGGCCAGTTCCGAGCGACACGTCGATCTCCTTGTCGTCGACAAAGATGGACGTACAGACTTGTTGAACGGTGAAATCCATGATGTAGAGGAATTTTACTGGGATAGCACGGTGCCGAAGGCATCTGGGGTACCCAGCCCAATCACTTTAATTCGTTGAGGCCGTATCAGTGAAGCTTCTGATTCCGTATCAGTGAAGCTTCTGATGCCGTATCAGTGAAGCTTCTGATGCCGGATCAGTGAAGCTTCTGATGCCTGCTCAACACAGCCACCAACGCCATCGAAGTCGCCGCACTTGATACAATCACGTCGCCACGAGCGCCACTGTTGGCGTCGCCAACAACTGCGATGCGTCGGTGGCGACGTCGGACGCAGGCAGGGCGGGCGTGTCGGGCGTGGTGAGCTTGACGACGCGTCTGCTGGCGCCGGCATGGCTGGCGAGCCGTCACGGCGTCTCTACGCTGCGACTGCCGCCGTCGCACTGCTCGCTGTCTCCCATACCGCCGCCGCCGCCGATACGGAGACGAACGCGACCACGCAGCGTGTGAACGGATGGTACCCGTGCGCGTTCTCGACCGACACGGACGCCAGCAAGTACGGCTCGAGCTTCGCAAACATGACGGTCTTTGAATGCGCTGAGATTGAAGTGCCGCTCTGTTACGACGGGCTCTGCACCAGCGACTTGCTCATCGACGTGTTTGTCAAGCGCGGGCTCGCGCAGAACGTCGACGTCGCGCGCCAAGCGCTTATCCTGCTCGAAGGCGGACCGGGCTATGCGACTACTGGCAGTACGTTTGTCCCTGTTGGCGGTAGAATCTGTGAACGTTGCGACTGACGGTGTGTACTTTCCACAGTAGACTGATCGAAGGATTGGACGACAGCGTCGACTTTTACTTGGTCGACCACCGCGGCACGGGCCGCAGCGAGTTCTTGCAGTGCGACGCTGCGCAGGCGCTCACGGCCGGCAGTCCAGGCGGCAAAGAACTCTCCTTGAAGGACCTCAATTTCCAGTACGACGGCCAGGCCGCAGGCTTCTCGACCACAAGTGTGGCCATGGACGTACGCACGGCAATCGAGCTGTTCATGGGCGAGCAAGACGTCTATGTCGCGGGTTTCAGCTACGGCACGTTCGTCGCGCAGCACGTGCTGCAGCTCCAAGTGCCGCAGGTCAAAGGCTACGTATTTGACGGCGTCGACGCGCTGAGCGTCAATGGCGACGCCGTCGAGACCGCCAACTCGCACTGGAACCAGGCCATGGTCGCACCGAGTCGTCGCTTGCTCGAGTTTTGCTTTGACGACGAGCGGTGTGAGATCCGGTTCGAGTCACGTGAGACCGTGCTGGAGGAGACGCTAGCACTGATGAAACAGCTCGAGAAGGAAGCCACGACGAACGCGTGTGCGCTGGCGCTCGTCGAGGGGACCGGCTACACCGAACCGTCGGTGGGCCTGCGCAACTGGCTGTACGACCAAGTCACGTCGGTGCGCACGCGTGCCAATGAGCTCAAGATGTTGGCGCGTGTGTAGCGCTGCAATGCCGACGACGTGCAGGAGATGAAAGACATTTTTGCCAGGGAGAAGAAGAGCGAGAGCGAGGACGACGGTGCCGACGTGCCCGACGTGCCCGACGTGCCCGACGAGCTCAACGATCTCGTTGAGCAGCGGGTGCCGCGTGACGGCTCGCCAGCCATGCCGGCGCCAGCAGACGCGTCGTCAAGCTCACCACGCCCGACACGCCCGCCCTGCCTGCGTCCGACGTCGCCACTGACGCATCGCAGTTGTTGCCGGCACTGACCAAGCCGCTCAACACAGCCACCGTGCCATCGAAGTCGCCGCACTTGATACAATCACGTCGCCACCAGCGCCACTGTTGCCTTGGCCAACAACACATTTTCACCGCAGACACAATCATGTCGCCAAGCCGCTCGACCGCTTCAGCGAAGATCCGCTGCTAAGCTATAGCGCGCCGCTCCCGTCGCGAGTGGTACGAGATTGGACGGCGCAATCGTAACGCGCCCATCTTGATCGAACGAGCCGTTTACCGGAAGTCGCTCCATACCATCCGCTTTCTCCACGAAAAGGGGTTTGCAGCCGTGCCAGCCGGCATGATGGACATGGCTGTTCAAATGGGCGATTGGGAAGACTCGCATAGTACGGAAGGCCATACGCGTGCTATGGACGAAGCAGTCAGTCATGGCAGCTCGAACAGGTGCGATGGTATGAAGAGGACCGTCTGGTCGGCTGCTCGCAAGACACCTTGCTGATCGTTGCGGTCCAGGACTGCATGAATATCCTTCGCCACCATGCGAACACGGCAGCCACTTGCACGACGGAGGCCATGGCCGCCGCAGCACAATGGGGTCATCTCGAAGTCGTCCAGTTTCTCCATGAGCACCGAACTGAAGGCTGCACGACTGCTACGATCCACTAGACGGCCGGCAATGGCCACGTCGAGGTCGTACAGTTTATGATCCAACACCGAACCGAAGGCTGCATCACGGCCGCCGTGCAATCGGCGCTGGAGCGCCGCTTCCTCGACATTGTCTTGCTGCTTCATGCCAAGAGGCCGCAACAGTTTGACCCCGAGTATCCCCACGGCCTTCTCTTGCGAGGCTTCTTGGAGCGCCGTGGAAAAGCTGGGGAACCGACACCGATCTCGCCGTCATCCCCAAGCACCATAACTGTTGCTCCGTCTCATACATGCGCGCTTCTATCTACTCTCCTTCTTCCTTCCACCTCCCGCATGGCATCTACGCGCGCGCCTTCTTTTCCTTCTCTGCTCGCCTCGACCATGCCCATTCACACGCAACACTAAGTGTTGCCCCACCTACGTCTGATAAGAACCTTTCCATCCGTTATGCTGCATATTTCTAACGCTATCCCAGCATAAGCATAGCCCTCGTAAATTTAATCGCATTGCTGGCAGAAGATACAGAAGCGATGCTGCAAGCACTTGAAGTCTCGATCAAGAGCAGTAAAATGCCAGTCTCAGCGACGCACTGGCGCACAATCTCAGCGGAATGGACGCGGTCGCTCACGAGTCGAGTCGCTTAGAGCAGCAGGCTCGCTACAAGTGTGGCTGTCGTGACCACAGTGACGCCCACGATCGTCGAGGCACTCGAACCAGACGTGGGCGGAGGCGTTGGCACGGGGGTTGGAGCGAGTGTGGGAGGCGAAGTCGTGGCCGCAACGGAAGTATCGGGCTTCGTCGTCGCTGGGGTCTCCTCGGTCGCTGGTGCCTTGGTTACCGGCGCCTTGGTTGCAGGCGCCTCAGTCTCCGGCTTCTCGGTCTCCGGCTCCTCGGTCGTGGTGGTACTATCGGCTTCGCCAGCAGTCTCGTCACCGTTATCGCCGGTATCACCATCCCCACCCGTCTCTGAGATGACCACGCCCTGAAACAACTCTCTGGCCTGAGCCACGGTGACATTAGTGTACCCGAGCATGGCGCAAAGCTCATTGTACGCGTAGTACATCTCCCAGTAGTTGATGCCGTTGTAAAAGCAGTGGCCGATGATGATGCGGGTGGCGGACAGTTGATCCAGACACGCGAACTGCGATTTGCACGACGAGATCGCCTTGATCGTCTCAGCTGTGATGGTGCTGATGTCTGTCGGGTCGAACCCGGTCTCGTCGACGAAAATGGACGGGCATTTCTCGTCGAGAGCTGTGTAGTCCAGAGTTTGGAGAACATTAGCCTCCTCAGCCGTGCACTCGAAAGCCGAGACCGTGGCCGGCGACACGAGCGCCACCACTCCAACTGCGGCGAGGACCGCGAGCGAAGACAGCTTCATGATGGTGTACTTGGTGCTTGGTATGCAGTGGTTGATGCTACGTGGGTCTCGTGGAGGTACCGAATTGGGAAATGAACTGCCATTTGGCAGGAGAGGTGAGACACACATGGCTGCTTCTACTGGACAACTGTGCTGGGAGGGGAGACCCACGGCACTGTAGCTCTGTTGAGCGTTGGGTCCTGTTCATCGGTGGGAGGACGAAGGGTCGACGCCACCATTCCATGATCTTGTGCAGTATTGTACTGCAGTGTACCGGATTAGAACCTTCGACCGGATTCGCCAAATCATTGTCGATCATTAGTGAGGTCGTTTGGTGTAAATATCGAACGATCTGTCCAACCTCAAACCTCGTCAACCTGGGTCCGAAATAGTGTACCAGTTCTCTCCATGTGAGAGATATCTCGATGCGAATCCAGCCGACCATAGACAATCTATCGTACTATTATTGTACGTACTGTACTGTACCACTGTACAGTACTATGGTGTATGGAAACGTGGTTGAAGTTCAAGCGTTTACGAGGAAACATCAGGTACTGTACCCTCCACTCGGTAATTCAGGTTGAGGTGATCGGAGCGGCGCGCCGGACAGTAGGCAGGCCATTTCATTGCAGGGCGAGATCGCCTTGAGCGCCTCGGACGAAAACGAGTCTGAGTTGGTCGGGTTCAGTGCGCTTTCGCTCAACAGCGGAGACTGTGGCGGGCGATACGAGACTGGTGATAACGATCGCAGCAGCGACAGCAAACGACTGGAGCTGAAGAACGCAACGCACTTCGGTGCTCACTAAGTAGTACTATTTTGCTCAGTATAGAATTGGACGGGAAATTGCTACAGAAGTCGGTGGATCGGGCTCTAACCCATGATATACTATATCTCATCTCCAGCCACGCCACAATACTGTATCCAACATCTCCCAACGTGCGAGATGACTCAAGGGGAATCCAGTAGATAATCAACTGGATTCCCCTTGAGAATCCAGTTGATAATCGACTGGATTCCCCTTGAGATATCCAGTTGATTTGACTAGAAATCACCCAGGCATAATCATAAACTAGCGTCGCTTCTTGGAGCGCAATCAAACTACTGTAGTATACCCGATTGCATAAATTTCCAGAAACAAGAGTACAGTGCTGTGGCCCTCCGCTTGCAGCACAGTGCTCACTCTGGATGCCTCCATACGCAATCGCGTGCGGCTCGTTTCCCCTCCCAACATCAGTTCCCGACTCGCTTTCTCGACGAAACTCGACCCTCGGCCACCCAAGCACCCAGTACCAACTCCTCTCGACCATGAAGCTCGTTTCGCTCACCATCGTCACCGTGTTTGTCGCCGCGGCACTTGTGTCACCAGCCACGGTCTCCGCTGTCACCGAGTGTACGGCCAAGCAGACCGAATTCATGGATGGCATCGATTTCAGCGATCTTGACGTGAAATGCCCGACTATCTTCACCAATGTGAGCGGAATCAACACGATGGACATCAATACCATCACAGCCAAGTCTCTCATGGCGATCTCGCCGTGCCAATCACCCGAGTGTACACGTGAACTCGCCTTCTCAGTCGGCGTCACGTACGACTGCTTCGAGAACGGGTTCAACTTGAACCGTGTGTACCGCGCGCTCTTCGAACTTTGCACGGCGATCAGTGCCGGCGAAGTAACCGTATCAGAGGCCAAAGAGATCTTCAGGGACGCGGGCATCCCAGAGGCGGGAGGAGAAGATGGTAGCAGCGAGACCGCCGCCGAAGCCGATAGCTCGACGACGACCGAGGAGCCGGTGACCGAGGTGCCGGCGACCCAAGAGACCCCGGCGGCGACGAAGCCCGATACTGCTGATGCGGTCACACCCGCGACTCCCGTGCCGACTGTCACAGCCGCTCCCACGCTCGCCCCCACGCCGGTACCAACGTCGGCGCCCTCGTCTAGTGCCACGCGTGCCACGGCGATCATGGGTGTCGCCGTGACAACGACCGCCACGCTCGTGGCGAGCCTGCTCCTCTAAGCGACTCGTGAGCGGCTACATTGGTTCCCTTAGTATTGTGCGTCAGTGCGTCTTACGGGCACTTCATTGCGCTTTTGTCTTGACCCAGAGGGTTTGCTGCGTCGCCACTATACTGAAAATACCCTCCACGGTACCTCCACCAATACGATATACGACTAGTATATAAAACATATTTTTGTAGTTGATGCCCGTGTCCAAGCCGTCAGTCGTGAAGGCGATAGTAGTGCTGGACAGTTCCGACCGCGCAAACGCATGCCTGGCACGACGAGAGAGACTCGGTTGTGGTTTGTCGTTGTTGGCCACGTCGATCCCATTGTTCTGGACAAAGATTGTATAGATGGACACGCCTCACCGAGAGCGGTGAGCTCAAGGATCTCGATACGTAATCTGAATCGCCTCAGGCATGCACTCGGCACCAGGGACGGGTAGCAGGCGACTCGAGACTCTCCCCAACGGGACACGCGGCGGCATAGGTGAAGGAAGAGAGCTTCACGGTCTAGAACAGATGACATGTAGGTATTGTTTCGGTGTGCGGTGCTTGATGTTGGTTGAATCGGGCCACAGAGACCAGCCGTTTCCATCCTTTATCGAGAAACGAGCATGGGGAAACGAGCAGTCCATTCACGAGTTAAGCCGGACTCGAGGAGTCGGAGGGAGAGTAGACTCGCGTTGGATCGAGCGATGGCTCGGAGAGGCCAGCCCCAGGGATGTGGAG